>CAUPSG010000290.1:0-28965 GCA_963513935.1 Aphrophora alni
ATTGTTCATCTAATCTTCTTGCTAACCGGATTTGTCAAATACTAATTAGTTCACGGTCATAATTAATTATTGTTGTTTGGGTTATGCGAGTTTCGAGTCCAAACGTACCATCAAGAGGATCATTATGTTAGCGTCAATTAATTAAAACTTCGTACATAAAATTTCTTAAGACCTCTCTCTCTCTCTCTTCTCTCTCTCTCTCTCTCTCTCTCTCTCTCTCTCTCTCTCTCTCTCTCTCTCTCTCTCTCTCTCTCTCTTCTCTCTCTCTCCTCTCTCTCTCTCTCTCTCTCTCTCTCTCTCTCTCTCTCTCTCTCTCTCTCTCTCTCTCTCTCTCTCTTCTCTCTCTCTCTCTCTCTCTCTCTCTCTCTCTCTCTCTCTCTCTCTCTCTCTCTCTCTCTCTCTCTCTCTCTCTCTCTCTCTCTCTCTCTCTCTCTCTCTCTCTCTCTCTCTCTCTCTCTCTCTCTCTCTCTCTCTCTCTCTCTCTCTCTCTCTCTCTCTCTCTCTCTCTCTCTCTCTCTCTCTCTCTCTCTCTCTCTCTCTCTCTCTCTCTCTCTCTCTCTCTCTCTCTCTCTCTCTCTCTCTCTCTCTCTCTCTCTCTCTCTCTCTCTCTCTCTCTCTCTCTCTCTCTCTCTCTCTCTCTCTCTCTCTCTCTCTCTCTCTCTCTCTCTCTCTCTCTCTCTCTCTCTCTCTCTCTCTCTCTCTCTCTCTCTCTCTCTCTCTCTCTCTCTCTCTCTCTCTCTCTCTCTCTCTCTCTCTCTCTCTCTCTCTACTGATTTAAAACAAATATATATATATATTAAAAATTATTTGGTCAATGAACATATGTTATGATAACTTATACCATTAGATATTGGCCAGGATGCCAACCTATTCTGTATTGAAAAATTTTCGCTTGTAATTTTGTTACTTTCTTATGCTTATTATGCTTAAATTATATTCCTTTATCTAATCATATTGATTAGCATAGGGAAAACACCAAATCTGCACATTTTATTTAGGAGATTTATTAACAAATAAAAATTGTAAAAATTATGTTTTGTGAGTTTTTCAATTGTACAACGAAATTAAACCATTTAAACTAAGTTAATTTCCTTAGAATATTTAGGCATTAAAAATATGTTTCAATGATAGTTGATAGTAGAATAGTAATACACGTCTAATGGGTAAACTCTGCCTAAACCTAATTGATGTCATATTTAGGTTAATATTGCTCTTAAACAGAGGTACAAAAATACCAAATATATTAAGCTTTCTTGCATCATGATTATAATCACTTCCCAGGTGATACCTGCTTTTTAATCTTTTATTTAATGTGACGTATCTTTTAATTTTGTTTCCTTTTAAAATGTTAACTTCCTCTTCATTTTTTCCAGATGAAATGGCTCGTGTCCTAGTCAGTATTTAATAATATAAAACTTCATAATACATGTTCAATATAAAATTAAATTTAAATGGGCGTTACTTCTTATTAACTGAGTATATTAAATTTGTTCCAAATCTCCCTCCCCCTCCCTTTAAAAGTAAATATGGTTCTGGAGAATAAACTAATAAAATATGAGGAAAGAAACTAATATTGTGCACATGACATTTTGACATACTGACAAAGTAAGGTTTTTTATTATTTAAATAAGTTTCAAATGGTAACATTTTTATAAAGTATACAAATAAAGAAGAATTATGTTGTAAAGTTGAAGGTCATTTCAATGTAGAATATTGCCCTCAGGGTCTCCCTTATAGTGAGTACGAGCGTAGCAATTCCGAGGGTCATAGCTGGATTCTACACCTTATTGGATGTAATTTTAGGTTTAATTTATCTTTTTTCTTATCGGGTCTCTCTTTCCATCCTGACACTACTAGAGTACCGGAAGACTAGGGCTCTTATTGTATATCCTTTATTTAATTTTTATATAAAGCGTTAATTAACAGGGATGTTTTTGGACTTTAAGTAATAAAGGAAAATCAAAATTGATGTAAAAAATAATACTTCATGATAAATGCTTGAATAAACATCTGGTAGTATTGATTTGGCATTATAAGACTTGAGTCTAAAGTACCAATCAGTTGGAATTCTGCTGTAGGCTCCTTAAATACTTTTTTTTTTTTAAATAGATGAAAATTGTAATTATTTTTTTCTTGACAGCTATCCTTAAATTTTATTTTATTTAAGAAACTATGTAATCTTCTTAAAGATTACAAACCAAAATTGAATAAAACAATATAAAACAAAACTGTAGACTTGTCACACAGCCGGATATTATCACAAGAACCACCGTTTTCAACTCATTGGACATTTAAACAAATATATCCGCAAAAAACTCACAATCGATTTTACGATTCAAAACATAACTTTCTCCATTCTTGGTATACTTATGTGACAAAGGAAAAATGAATAGTTTATAATCATATGTTCAAATAATGGGATGTTTTATTCTAATCATCAAAACTATATCCGAAAAGTGAATTTCTTCGTACGTCCGTATATAAGTATGTATGAGAAGTGAACAAAAAATGTGATTAAATTACTCCTAATGATAGGATCAGTGCACATTTCCTTTTTTGCAGTTTCCATGAGTAGGTCTCGACAACAATCCCAACAATAAAAATTCTAATAAAATCTCATTTATCGACAATGTAACTTTGAATATCGTTTATATAGTTTTAATTTCATTCCTCGCTAATGACAGACAGCAGGAAGACAGAGAGCCGTCGGGTTTAAGAGATTTAATGTACGAAGTTCCAATTAATCGACGCTAATATAATGATCTCCTTGGTGGTAGGTTTTGGCCTCGTAACTCGAACAACCCAAACCACAATTATGACCGTGAACTAATTGGTGTGTGACAAATCCGGTGAGCGAGAAGATTAGATGAACAATTTTGACGGCAAATTGATTTAGAATTTATCAATTGAAAATAAAAACGAAATATTTGATTAGGCAAACATTTCGAAAATCGCGTAAAGTTGATTTTTGTTTGTTTATTGATTTAAAAGAAAATTTGTAATAAGAAATATGGAATTAATTATATATAAAAAGGTATATTACCTTATTATTTTCTATTATACAATCTAGGAGGCAAACACACATAATAATTATGTTTAAAAAAAAGAAGAAATATGGAATAAAATTTTGAAAAAAAGAAGAAAAAAAATTTCAAGTTACTACTGCGTTGACAGTGTGTTCTCTATTTACTTTTTGTTTGTGTTTTATTGTTTAATAAAGAAACATAAAATATTGTAGTCGTTCAGTATAACAAACACACAGAACACAATTCTCACAAAAAATACGCCTAAGTATCAGACGCGTTTCAACGACAAGGTCGTCCTCTTCAGTGATACACGAGCTACACCAATCAAACTATAACTGAATCTAACGTTGCGCCGAACCCCATATTTATACAAACTGAAGGGGGCGTGGCTTATTATTTTACACTGCAACGCGATAATACGCCCCACGTGTCAATTTAACTACTTAAGATTTAACATATAGCTGATACAAGATAATCTAACTAACCCTACATTTAACATTATACATTACATTTTACATTAATATAGAATTTTGTATAGGTCCTAGTTCATTATTGTAGTCGTTGTCTCGTAATGGTTAAAAACGAACCACTTAGGTACTCACCTATTTGCATTACGGTTTTGACAATTTCGATCGAATCTAGTAAGAAACAATAAACTTAGTTGACAAAGTTCAAACTTTTCATTCGCTCAGGAAGCACCACACGAAAGAGGGAAGAGCCTCAGAAAACATCGTAAGAACCAAGTTGTTAAAGAATATCAAGGCTAAGACAGCCCAAGAAACCCTTGAGGCGTTATTAACAGGAAAAAGTCAAAAGCATGCATCAGCTTAAGTATAGATGAACTGTAAAATGTTGATCCTTGGGAGATTGTAGACTCAGGGATGCAGCTTAAAAGGATCGGAAGGAAAATTGATATGACCTGAAAATTCTGCCAAGGAGGAGACTCAAAACCATCTATTAGTTGAATGCGAGCAGTAACGCACAAAAGCGCTGGAAGACTTGGAGAGTATATGATAGATAAAGACGAAATACCTAACCTTGAACCCTCCACTTCCTAAAGGATTTGGGGCTTCTATGGAAGGGAATTTCCCGTCTTAGGGGATGTAGAGGCAATGAAGATGCATAATAGATAGATAAAGATTAGAATATATTTCACTCCCACATCATATTGAATTTTAAAAATTTAAATTAGTAAATTAAATATGGTATCACTTTAAGAACACAGTGCATATGAACTAATTTATAATTAAATTATTAAATAATAACTTCCTTGAATTTAATATAAAGCTTTTCTACAATTCATATTAGTTTTAATATTGTTTAAAACATGCCTAAATTAGAAATTTTAAAGTTAAAACTCTTTTGACTCACTCAAGAGAAATTATTAATCTATTTAGGAAACACTACACTTTTCTTTAAAAAGATTTTACGCTTTGCATTTCAAAAGGATAAAAGATTACTGGATATTGTTGTAAACACTTTAGTATAAACCTCGGCTTTTAAGAGACCTTTTTATCTTTATACAAAATAAATTGTCATACAACGATGGTTTTAAAATATGAAGCCAACAGAATCCATGGACCATAACAATTATTTAATTCGATTTAGTGCAAGAAGGATTTTTATTCCTTCAGGAATTATGGACCTCAGGGGCTTTCAATAGTGAGTACGGGATTTACACACCTAAGGATCTCTAGCTGGATCAATTCTTTTTTCACCTAGTCTTGGATTAGATCCCTTTCTTTCATCTCTCCCATCAAGTTTCTTTATCAACTCTCGTTATCTTTCGACCTTGACGCTGTAAAACTATTCCAGAGATACGAGTTTTTAATTTATTGTCCGTTTTCTACCCATTTTTAAAGGCGATTATGTCAGAAATGTGTTTTGCCTTTACACAAGAAGAAAAAATATTAAGCAATCAATTATGAAATGCTAATCTAAATAAAAATTTCAATGATATTTTACACCACAAGATTCAAAATGCAAAACAATAAATAACGTGATATTACAAGTGGATATATCTAAACACAAATTATGTTATTAGCCCTAAGTTAGTTACTGACAAGAAAATACATGTACGTCAATTTATGTCCCAATATCTGCTTGGAATACGAACGTGTAGTCTACTCCAAAGTATTACCGATTGACTTTGTTGATATATAACGTTGAACAGGAATCACTTGAAAGATGAAGTTCAGAGTTTGTCATATAAATTGAATATCAATACTTCCATTTAGGATTTGTTCTCTTCCTATAAGCTAACGTTATGCTTCTTACAGTTCCATTGTTATATTTCTTTCTCTAAACACAATGATTAGTATAGTGACAACTTTTATAAATCTTTCAAAGATACTGTCTATCTTGAATAAAAATTGTATAATGCTACTTTGTTATCAAGGAAAATGGATAGATGGGATTCCAAAATGTCAAAATACAGTATGTACTACTTACAATGCATCACTGGTGGAGAAATAAATAAATTATAGATATAAAACAGAGACAAAAGAAGGCGAAGCATGCATGAACAACAGAAGAACTGTATTTGATTAATGTCCTCACGACTGAAGTGAACTCAAAATATCTGCAACATTATTACAAAGTGTGAAAAATACGGCGGCAGAAATCCCTACAGCCAGTGTTGCCAATTTGTTTGAATTATATAGAAAGCCGTCACGAAATGTTACCTGAGACACGGGATACTCCCCTCTATAGCAGTGGATCAAAGAGTTTTAAAATTGTGACATTTACAAATATCTTGAATACTTTCCTGGTTTATTATTTGAATAATTGAAATATTTAAATTATTTGAACAGTGATTTTGTTATCATTATCATATGAAACAAGTCAGGGTATACACATTAGCTGCGTTTTTCATACAGTAAGTTCTAAGGTATATTTTATTCACTACTAATTGGTACTAATTAGTACTACTAACAGTACAAATTGGTGGCATATTACTTTTCTATATTGAATTAAAAATAATAGTGTAAACATACTTGGTACTATAGGAATTACAATAAAATTGGTTGTTTTGAGGGAGAGGCCTTTACAATTTTAATATCTTTATAAAAAACAAATTGCTACAAAAGAACATGTTTTAAAGGCGAAGCTACTAACGTAGACCATAACAATTCCTTATTCAAATATAGAGCAACAATGGTTTTTTTTTCTTATTTGAGCAAAATATTTTTCTCTTATACATATAACATATAATAATATTTAAACCATTAAATCAGTTTTAAAATTGAAGACTTATCAAGAAATTAGATGGTTGTACTGAACAAATGACCCTCAGGCCTCATTATATCAATTACGGGCATAGCAATCCAGATGGACACAAGTTGGATATAAACTTTTTTTATACAAATAACCCTCAGGGCTCCCTAATAAGAGCATAGCAATTCCAGAGGGACACAAGCTGAATCAAAAACTTTTTTTATACAAATAACCCTCAGGGCTCACTAAATAAGAGCATAGCAAATCCAGAGGGACACAAGCTGAATCAAAAACTTTTTTTATACAAATAACCCTCAGGGCTCCCTAATAAGAGCATAGCAATTCCAGAGGGACACAAGCTGAATCAAAAACTTTTTTTATACAAATAACCCTCAGGGCTCACTAAATAAGAGCATAGCAATTCCAGAGGGACACAAGCTGAATCAAAAACTTTTTTTATACAAATAACCCTCAGGGCTCACTAAATAAGAGCATAGCAATTCCAGAGGGACACAAGCTGAATCAAAAACTTTTTTTATACAAATAACCCTCAGGGCTCACTAAATAAGAGCATAGCAATTCCAGAGGGACACAAGCTGAATCAAAAACTTTTTTTATACAAATAACCCTCAGGGCTCCCTAATAAGAGCATAGCAATTCCAGAGGGACACAAGCTGAATCAAAAACTTTTTTTATACAAATAACCCTCAGGGCTCACTAAATAAGAGCATAGCAATTCCAGAGGGACACAAGCTGAATCAAAAACTTTTTTTATACAAATAACCCTCAGGGCTCACTAAATAAGAGCATAGCAATTCCAGAGGGACACAAGCTGAATCAAAAACTTTTTTTATACAAATAACCCTCAGGGCTCACTAAATAAGAGCATAGCAATTCCAGAGGGACACAAGCTGAATCAAAAACTTTTTTTATACAAATAACCCTCAGGGCTCACTAAATAAGAGCATAGCAATTCCAGAGGGACACAAGCTGAATCAAACAGTTTTTGTTTTATACAAATGACCCTCAAGGCTCACTATATTTATTACGAACTTAGCAATTAAGAGGGGCACAAGCTGAATCAAACAGTTTTTGTTTTATACAAATGACCCTCAAGGCTCACTATATTTATTACGAACTTAGCAATTAAGAGGGACACAAGCTGAATCAAACAGTTTTTGTTTTATACAAATGACCCTCAAGGCTCACTATATTTATTACGAACGTAGCAATTAAGAGGGACACAAGCTGAATCAAACAGTTTTTGTTTTATACAAATGACCCTCAAGGCTCACTATATTTATTACGAACTTAGCAATTAAGAGGGACACAAGCTGAATCAAACAGTTTTTGTTTTATACAAATGACCCTCAGGGCTCACTATATTTATTACGAACGTAGCAATTAAGAGGGACACAAGCTGAATCAAACAGTTTTTGTTTTATACAAATGACCCTCAAGGCTCACTATATTTATTACGAACTTAGCAATTAAGAGGGACACAAGCTGAATCAAAAAGTTTTTGTTTTATACAAATGACCCTCAAGGCTCACTATATTTATTACGAACTTAGCAATTAAGAGGGACACAAGCTGAATCAAAAAGTTTTTGTTTTATACAAATGACCCTCAAGGCTCACTATATTTATTACGAACGTAGCAATTAAGAGGGACACAAGCTGAATCAAACAGTTTTTGTTTTATACAAATGACCCTCAAGGCTCACTATATTTATTACGAACTTAGCAATTAAGAGGGACACAAGCTGAATCAAAAAGTTTTTGTTTTATACAAATGACCCTCAAGGCTCACTATATTTATTACGAACTTAGCAATTAAGAGGGACACAAGCTGAATCAAAAAGTTTTTGTTTTATACAAATGACCCTCAAGGCTCACTATATTTATTACGAACTTAGCAATTAAGAGGGACACAAGCTGAATCAAAAAGTTTTTGTTTTATACAAATGACCCTCAAGGCTCACTATATTTATTACGAACTTAGCAATTAAGAGGGACACAAGCTGAATCAAAAAGTTTTTGTTTTATACAAATGACCCTCAAGGCTCACTATATTTATTACGAACTTAGCAATTAAGAGGGACACAAGCTGAATCAAACAGTTTTTGTTTTATACAAATGACCCTCAAGGCTCACTATATTTATTACGAACGTAGCAATTAAGAGGGACACAAGCTGAATCAAACAGTTTTTGTTTTATACAAATGACCCTCAAGGCTCACTATATTTATTACGAACTTAGCAATTAAGAGGGACACAAGCTGAATCAAAAAGTTTTTGTTTTATACAAATGACCCTCAAGGCTCACTATATTTATTACGAACTTAGCAATTAAGAGGGACACAAGCTGAATCAAAAAGTTTTTGTTTTATACAAATGACCCTCAAGGCTCACTATATTTATTACGAACGTAGCAATTAAGAGGGACACAAGCTGAATCAAACAGTTTTTGTTTTATACAAATGACCCTCAAGGCTCACTATATTTATTACGAACTTAGCAATTAGGAGGGACACAAGCTGAATAAAAAAGTTTTTGTTTTATACAAATGACCCTCAGGGCTCACTATATTTATTACGAACTTAGCAATTAAGAGGGACACAAGCTGAATCAAAAAGTTTTTGTTTTATACAAATGACCCTCAGGGCTCACTATATTTATTACGAACGTAGCAATTAAGAGGGACACAAGCTGAATCAAAAAGTTTTTGTTTTATACAAATGACCCTCAGGGCTCACTATATTTATTACGAACTTAGCAATTAAGAGGGACACAAGCTGAATCAAAAAGTTTTTGTTTTATACAAATGACCCTTAGGGCTCACTATATTTATTACGAACGTAGCAATTAAGAGGGACACAAGCTGAATCAAAAAGTTTTTGTTTTATACAAATGACCCTCAGGGCTCACTATATTTATTACGAACGTAGCAATTAAGAGGGACACAAGCTGAATCAAAAAGTTTTTGTTTTATACAAATGACCCTCAGGGCTCACTATATTTATTACGAACGTAGCAATTAAGAGGGACACAAGCTGAATCAAAAAGTTTTTGTTTTATACAAATGACCCTCAGGGCTCACTATATTTATTACGAACGTAGCAATTAAGAGGGACACAAGCTGAATCAAAAAGTTTTTGTTTTATACAAATGACCCTCATGGCTCACTATATTGTGGTCGAGAATAGCAATCCACAGGGACACAAGCTTAATCTACTCGTTTTTATGTAGTCTTTGGTTAGATCTTTGTCATCCAACTATCAGGTCTGTCTTAATAAATTCTAGTTATTTTCAGACACTGACAATATTTAAATATTAGAGGTCTTGGAAATGATAATAGAGAGGTTTTTTTGCATTTAATCAATAAAGAAATCCTGGGCACTTGGTATAATTGTACACAGATAAAGCCCAATTTATTTTTAACTCACAGTTTGATACTAACGAAAAAATGTATGCAAGTCAATTTACTTTTTACTGTCTGTCTGTAATACAAAGTGGTGTATTCTACTCCATTACCATAGAAAGGATTGACTTTGTTGATAGATGGCGTTTCACAGAAGTCACTGGAGAGGTAAAGTTCGAAGTTTGTGAGATAAATAGATAATCAATACTTCTCTTGTGAATTTGTTTCTTCCTTTAAGCTATTGTTATGCTTCTTTCAGTACTTATTCTATATTTATTTCCTAATCACTATTATTTGTAGTATAAGCAGTCTGAAACCTAAACTCAGTTCTCTTCCCCTAATTTGATTTTGTGACTTTTAGGATAACATTGAAATGAGTAGGTCAGACTACCCCTAAACAGTCCGTAGTCTTTGTAATTTTCTTAATAGCAAATATTCTAAATTTTTCATTATAAACCCTTTGGGTTATGAATAAACTATAATTGTTTTCCTTGAAAATAGTTTTGAGATATTTAAGAACACTTATTTCTTAAACCTTCCGATTGATTTTAATGAAGTTTTTCCCAATTACAATTTGATTTCCCTTTTTACAATAACACCTTTTAAAATTATGTTAAGATATCTCTGTAATGGTGTTTTTATTAGTGTGTCTAAAATTTCGATATCAATTTTATCAGTAGGAGGTTACAAAAAACTTTACACTCTGTAAAGTTTTGTGTTACTAACATGAGTTTTTTTTTTTTTTTTTTTTTCGTGGAAGGTGGAAAATCTTGAATAGACATAGGGAAGCCTATAGTTCTAAAATTGATATTTTTCCTCACTAAAAACCATCACCATTCCTGTTAGTAATACTATCACTTAGGATAACGGGAAAAGTATTCAAAGAGCCACACTGAGTAGACACAGTTCTGTAGGGAATTTAAATGGCATGATCGGGAACAGAGTCTCTTCAGGAATAACCTGACGCGAATGGAACGAAGTTGAGGAGTTAACAAGCAAAATGCACTTTGGAAATTACCTTAAGAATACTTTGTTAGTAAGTTTACATGGAACATTTGCTTTTGCTGCTTACCCAAAACTAAAATAAGCCTGTAAAAGCAAGCTACTGCGTACTGCCAGCTGCGTCTGTAACAAAAATTAATTCATTAAAGCATTGAAGTGAATACAAAACAAATTGGGCAGGAGATTAGATTATTAATTTTAACAATTCAATATATTTTTGAAATTGTTTTTAACTTGCTTCGCTCTTTCATATACGATTTAATTCACTATTTAATATATTACAACGATGGATTTGAAATCCGACCAATAATAAAAAATCTTACGAGTAGTTAAATATTTTTAAATTGCCTCCAGCTGATCTTGAGGTAAATTCTCTCGTTTTAGGAATGTTCCTGGTTCAATTCCTGGTGTGATTAAAAGTCTCACTGGTGATTCAGGATTGTGAGAAAATTTGGGAAGGTACAATTGCTAACGAACTCTGGTAAAGTAAAAAACGAATTGTGGTTCTATATAGAGTTATAATGGTTAGGGTAAGGCAAGGGGAGAACTACAGCATTACTTTAACCTAATCAGCTGATTGCAGAGACAAATCCTTAACCATTGTTGACATGTATGGTATCTAGGATATCATGTGGGGTTGTAAGATATAGGACAAGAGAAGACGAAGCATTTATGAACAAGAACAATAGTTTGGAGAGGATTAATGTCAATAACCATCGGTGTGAAACTGAAAATATTTGCAAAGTATTACAAAGTGTGAAATACGACGATAGAAATCCCTAATATATCATTGTACAACCAGTGTTGCAATTTGTTTGAATTAATAAAAACGTCGTCACGGGGCGTCACCTAAGAAATACGATACTGTCTTCCATAGCTGTGGTAGAGATCGAAAAGATTAAACAAGTTGTGACATGTATGAATGTCTCTGCTCTCTTTATGATTTACAATTTGAATTTACGACATTTAAATGGATATTATTTAAACGCAAGTTTCGTTAAAATTATCATTTGAAACTGGATTCGGTACACACATAAACTCTTCTAAGGTATAGTGACCACATCTCTTAAAGTAAATGAAACACTTTTTTTTTTTTTTTTTTTAGTATTTGTGGTTATACTGAAAAATAAGTGTTTTATTTATTAAAATGGAATACCACCAAGTACCTACGGTCCTTAGCATAAATAAGTCTCTTAAAGTTTGGATTTGGTAAACCAATTAGTTGTGAAATAGGTTAGGTTAGGTCTATGTATATTTAGAGGGAGGGAGAGAGAAGAGAGAGAGAGAGAGAGAGAGAGAGAGAGAGAGAGAGAGAGAGAGAGAGAGAGAGAGAGAGAGAGAGAGAGAGAGAGAGAGAGAGAGAGAGAGAGAGAGAGAGAGAGAGAGAGAGAGAGAGAGAGAGAGAGAGAGAGAGAGAGAGAGAGAGAGAGAGAGAGAGAGAGAGAGAGAGAGAGAGATAGAGAGAGAGAGAGAGATGAGAGAGAGAGAGAGAGAGAGAGAGAGAGAGAGAGAGAGAGAGAGAGAGAGAGAGAGAGAGAGAGAGAGAGAGAGAGAGAGAGAGAGAGAGAGAGTAAAACTTGATACAAATTCTCTCAAATAGAGAAATTGTACGTTTATTATTCAAACGCGTTTCAACTATAAAGTTGCCATCTTTAAGTGAAATAAAGTTTTCTTTGAATTTAATTAAATAAAGCTTTCCTACAATGCATATTAGTTGTATTTTTGTTGTAAACTACAAAATAGATTCTTAAACATCGTTTTAAAGCTCAAACAAATTAATTTATTCAGCAAAAAGTTATTAAAAAAATATACGCTCTACATTTTAAAAGAATAAAAAAATTACTTTTAATAAATGTAAACACTTTAAAGTAAAGCTTGCCTCTTTGAGACGACTTTGAAATGTCGTTATAAAAATATATTATTATAGAGGGAATTTTTTTTTAAATTTTTTTTTTAAAAAGCTAACGAATAATGCATTTTTATAAAGAATTTATTCAGTTCAAAAATAGTTGCTCAGTCAAGAAATATAATGGAATTATTAGACAACTGACACTCAAGGTTTTACTATACTTAGGAGGAGTATGGAAGTTTCAAGGAATACGAGTTGAAGCAACACCTTTTCTGTGTTTTATTGGGTTATATCCCCCTCTCTCTGTAATAGGTCACTCTTATTCTCTGGTGATCATGAATCTACTAAATTATCGCGGTCTTAACTTTATAATTGTAAAGTGATAGTAACAGGTTATCCCTTTAAACAACAAGGAAACGTTAGACAAGTTGGACAGTTGTATAAACACAGGTAAAACCCAATTTAGGTCCTGCTGTCTGTTAGAATACAAAATGTAGATATTCTACTCTATTAATGGCAATTTTATATAGAGAAAGGATAACTATGATTATAGATGAAGTTTAACTGTTTCTCTAGAGAGGTAAATTTCGAAGGTTGTAAGACAAATAATCAATACATCTCTTGTGAATTAGTTAGATTTAACTTTCTTATTTCTCTTTTTGTATAGCAAAGATAAATTTAGCAAACCATTTATACGTTAAGAAAATGAATAAATAATAGACAAAAATACAATTAAAAATAACATATATAAACAAAGTTACATAAAATTTAATCTAAAATTTAAGAAAGACAACTGCCCTATTCAGCACCTACCGTAAATAACACACAGACAATACGGTTGAATGTATCACTATTGGCTGAAAAAATCCCCCAAAGAGTAAAATTAATTATTCACCAAAAATGTTGAAGGTTGCTCCTGAATAGTTTTTAGTATTCTTTTGTACTTATATTCTCAACCTAGAACAAATTCAATCTCTCTATCTTCGGGACAACTGACACCTAAAATTATTGTAATTTAATTTAAATAATTATTTACAATATATAAAATCCTCTGTTCACAATCGGTTTACATCACAACTCATTTCTCGGCTCCCTACACATTAGATTTTTTACATGCATCTCATGTTCAACCGTTCACCCCTGTTTTCATTAATATTACATTCATTAAATGTCTGCTAAAGGTAAAAGTAATTTTAAGAGGCACATGTTAAATACAGCGTAAAGTTAAACGGTTAAAATCTACAGAATGAATAAATTTACGTGTAATTAATTTTTATACTTAATTTATTTTACTTTTACTTATTTACTTTCTTCCTTTTATAATCAAATTGCCCATCAAATACTGGTTGGAGGTGGCAAATAATTTCAAGAAAAGGAAATGTACAAAAACTTTTTGGAGAAAAAAAGATTAATTATAATTTATGTTATAACACTCTCCTAACTATGTAATTGTTACCATTTTATCACCTACGTGTAAATATTTATCTCCCAACACTCCCTTGGTTACCACTCAATTTCGTGAATTGCAAAAGTTAAGGCGTTGTTTGATCTTCTCCTTTAGAACGGTTATGAAAGCTCATAGTATTTTTATGATGTATATCTCCATAGTATACCACAAAAACTTGGATTATCTAACAATTTTTAATCAGACAAGATTTTCTAAACTACACATTTATCGCTAAAACTAACTTTCACTTTCAGTTCTAAATCTTCCTTGTCAACTAATTTCGTAAAAGATTTGTAATTTAAAAAGACAAACTTCTATCCATTGTAGTTATTTTTGACTTACCGCCAGCAATCAACCCCCACCTTCGAGCTGATAAACTGATTAACTACCTTACACACATGACCAATGCATAGTATACTATGTAGTGCCGGCACGGTGACATTAAAGTATTGTGTTTCTCGTGCGTGAATGTTATGTGTACTTGTATTTTTGTGTTGAATATTTTAACTAAGTGTTATCACCCGACGATGGACGATAATGTCCGAAACACGTGTAGTGATTAAATATATGACAATATAAACCAAATAGAATTATCCAAGGATTGCTGGCGGTAAGTCAAAAATAACTACAGTTATTCAAGCATATCCGGTTACTCTAGAATATCATATGATTCTATCCATTTGTAGTCAAGATTGTTTGACTAATCTCCTAGCACAACGGATTTACTGAACATCAATTATTTCACGATCGTAATTGTGGTTTGGGTTACCAGGGTTAGGTTAGAGGGCTAAAATATACCACCAAGAGGGCTATTATATTAGCGTCAATTAATTGAAACTTCGTACATTAAATCTCTTAAGCCTGACGAGTCTCTGTCTTGCTGCTATCAGTCATTAGCGAGGTTTAAATTGAATTTGTGAAACCAACTTTCACGGTAACATTGTCGATAAGTGGGTTTATTGGAATTTTTATTGTACAGATGTTACGAACTTATCATGGAAGCTACAACATACTGGAATATGAAATGTGCACCCTACAAAACATTAGGATGTTCTAAATGTTTTGGTTCACTAAATATATATATATATATATATATATATATATATATATAAGTTACGTCTCGTGTTGAGACGTTTGGATTTTTAAAAAACAAATATTTTTCTTGTATCTATTTAATAAAGATCCAATTTATTTGTTACAAACAATCTATTATACTTGTAAACTATTTATAACAAATATACGTAAACACTAGTATACATGTAGATGTTCACGGAGAGAGTTTCTAACTACTACTAAAGAATAATGGCTTTCAGCCTCTACACCTAAAGAATGCTTACTCAACTGACTTACAGTGAATGTTATCATTATTCTACAAAAGGATGCTTACTCAGCTGACTTACAGTGAACGTTATCATTATTTTACATAAGCTATACATTATTTGTGGATATAACTCCTCCATCCCTAAATAGAACTTCGGGGATGTGCCGAGATCTCTGCTGTAGCTGAGGTGTTGGCTGACTCGAAGTCAAATTCGGTTTCTTGGTGTACCTGTATGCTGCGTATAACATAACAGTAATTACAATGCAATACAGTATTATTGTCCATACACTAAAGTCTGTAGTTAATTCTACCGTTTTGTTCACCTTTGAAATTGTATTTAAATTTATATGGTTTAAGTCCAGTTTATGCAAGTTGATGGAAATATCAGGCTGCTGATCTACCTGTAACACAAAGTCTGTGGCATCTAGTATTCTAGGATGCCCTACATTAGTATTAGAAGAATGCAAGAGTATTTGATTATTGTATTCAACAATATCGTTATTGTCATTAATATTTAATAAAAAGATTCCATTTAAAGATATTTCGTTAGTTTCTTTAGCACTTATAACTTTTAAAACTTCTTTCTCAGGAAAGATTATGAGATATTGTTCAATTTCGGGTATCCAGTTAATAATGTTTTTACTTATTTCCAAGTTCACATATTTACACTTATTAGGGGTTCCAAAGTTTATTATCGAATTTTCACACATAAGTTCATGATGAGTAATTTGGGAAAACGAGCATATTTGGGCATTGTGGATCTTGCTATTACATTTATCTTTTAAACCTAACATTACAATTTTATTAGACACAGTTTTATGAACTAAAACATATCTTGCTCTAGGTATAACAGTTACATAATTTGATTCATATAATGTAGGTACGGAGGTCAGTTTATACAAGGTATAATCAATTGGTTCCACAATGGGTAAATTAATAAAATATACAATTTCCTTAGAATTAATATTACAATTAACTTCTAGTAGGTTTTCAATTTCCCAAATATTATTTAAACTAGGTTCAATAGGTAATTTACCTTTATAATGATTCTTAATTTTGCTTATTTCTTCAAACAGTTCTTGTGCAGATATTACACTTGGATGTAGTGTTCCTAATTTACAAAAAGTTAGAGAATTCTCTATATCTTGCACCAGCTGTAACATTATATTATATACAATATTCAACTGATTCAGTATATTTCTAAATTGCTCAACTTCAAATTGTTCATTGATTCTTTGGTATACAACTAACATTTTATATTTTAATTCTTGAAAGTTTTCTTCAATGACATTTATTGTTTTATTGAATTCATCAATTATATTTACATTAATTGAATATTGATTATTTAATTGATCTAATACATTACTTTGGTTATTCTTTAAATCGGTTAATATTTTTTCATATTTTTCACCATCATTTGCATCTAGATTACCTGTGATTATTTTTACAATTGATCCTAAACCATTTAAAATGCCTCTTTTACTTCTGATATCTTTTATCATAATTATTTCTAATTTTTCTTCTATAACACTCTTTGTATGATTAATATACTTAAAGTAATTGAACATGTCCCTTATTTTATCCTTCTTATCTGATACTTCCCTATTATACATGTTCACCCTACAAGTTTCACAGTTTCTATTAAAATAGTTTAACACATGATCATAGTATTCTCTTATATTATAAAGTTGGGATATAAATTTTTCAAGATTAAAATTGTGTACAAAGGTATGGTAGGATGTTTGGAGTTTAGCAATGCCAAGGTCTATTGGTATCACTCCCACATTTTTAGAGATGTCTTTGATTTCTACTGCGGTTGCTGAGAACAGCGAGATGGACCTGGAACACACGTAAAAGGTTTGGGATGAGAATCTTTCTTCTTTTTCCTGGGCCTCTTAATATTTGACAAATGTATTTTTCCTTTTGTGTTAAAATGTCTGGTTTTTATGTCGGCTGTTTTCTTTTCCGGGTTGATGGATATAATTTCCTCTTTATTATATTTATTTTTGGTCTTACCCTGTTTTTGGACGGTTTTTACATAGACTTCTTTTGGAATTTCCGGAAGCGGTTCCTTGTTTACGTTTCTTTCTTTTTGAATTCTTTCTTTAAGTTTAAGGCTTATCTCTCTTATGTTTTCGTATAATTTCTTCGTTTTCTCCTTATGAGAATTTACATAGTCGTTCATAATTTTGTTTTCTGGATTTACATCAAAAATCGAATTTGAATTAACGTGCCCATATAGTGTCTCAAAGGGTGTTAGTTTTGTGACAGAATGTATGGTATTATTATAAGCTATCACGGCGTATTTCATTTTCTTTGTAATTGTGTCATTTTTAAATTCCGGTTGATTGTTTAATAGTCTGATGTGCTCGACTAATGTGGAGTGAACACGTTCACAAATTCCATTAGATTGGGGGTGTTGAGTACTTATAAAATGAATTTTGATTTTATGCAACTCCATAAGTTCCTTAATCACTTTATTATTAAATTCTGTACCGTTGTCAGAGATGATAACGTCTGGTACGCCATGTTCTACGAAGTAGTCTATCAGCTTGTCACTTATCTCTGTAGCATGCTGACTAGCTATTCTATACAGCTGCACGTGTTTAGAGAACGTATCTACTACGGTTACAAACTTTGCTTTATCGAATGTCACCGTGTCCATTGCTATTATCTCTAAGGGTCTAGAAGCTGTGGGTGTAAGAGATAGTTCTGTTTTTATTGGAACTCTTTCATATTTAGTTTGTAAACATATTTCACAATTGTTAATAAATTCTTGAACACTATTCCTAATATTTGGCCAATAATATTTTCTTTTGATTTGGTTATATGTTTCGGTAATACCTCTGTGATTGGTTTTACCGACATGATAGTTACTTACAATTTCTTCAGTTTCCTCAGGATTGGTTATATCTAATAATTTTTCATTACATTTGAGTAAATTTAGTTGCGAACTCTTAAAGTTTTTCATTACGCATGCTGTGAATCTTTCATAAAAATCATTTTCAAAATATAGATTATATTTAACGTTAGGTACGAGATATTCCTTTACAAAGTTTATTAAATCTTCTTCAAAATTGTTTTCTGATATCTCCACAATAAATCTAATTTTTGTTAATCCGAATAGTTTTTGAATTTTTACTTTTCCTGGCTTTTGTTTAACTAGGGAAAGTATAATTTGATTTTTTCCGAAGTTCACGGGTTCGTCTGATATTGGAATTTCTATTTGTGTGTTTCCTTCATAATTAGAATGAATGGTCTGGTCTGTGTCTTCTTCTTCGTCTAGGTTCACTACCATTGATTCTACGTCATCAAGTTCTGGGAAATATGATCCTATTAGTTCGTTACTTGGTCTTTCTAAATCCGGGTCAATTTCTTCAACATTAGTCATTTTCTTCTGGGTTACATTTAATTGAATTCTGGAAAGTGCGTCTGCATTTTGGTTGGTTTTTCCTTTCTTATATTTAATTTCGTAGTCAAATTCTTCTAACTTTAAACGCCATCTTAATAATTTGGAGTTGGGCTCTTTTACTGAAAATAACCATTGTAAGGGTTTGTGGTCAGTATAGATTTTGAACTTTCTTCCGAACAGGTAGGGTCTAAAATATTTTGTTGCCCAAACAATTGCTAGTAATTCTTTCTCTATTGCTGAATAATTAGTTTCGCTTTTGTTTAAAGTTCTACTAGAATAGGCTATTGGTAAATCTGCTCCCTTTACATTTTGACTCAAAATTGCTCCAATTGCAAAATTACTTGCATCGGTTGTTAAGGTAAACTCTTTCTCAAAATCTGGATATTGTAAAATGGGTTCATTGCACAACATATTTTTGCATCTTTCAAAACATTCAATGTATTCCGGCTTATTTATATCAATTTTTACATCCTTTTTTAAACAATTAGTAAATGGTTTTGTAACTTTTGCAAAATCTTTAATGAATTTTCTATAATAACCTATTAGTCCTAAAAATCCTTTAATTTCTTTGGTGGTTTTTGGTATAGGATAGTTTTTAATAATTTTGATTTTTTCAGGGTTAGGTTTAACTCCTTCTGGTGTTACTATGTGTCCTAAGTAAGCTACCTCTTTTCTCAGAAACTCGGTCTTGTCTAATTGTACTTTAAAGTTAGACTGTCTTAGTCTTTCAAAAACTTCACGTAAACGGTTTAAATGTTCTTGCAAACCAGTTGAATATATTATGATATCGTCCAAATAAATGGCACAGATTTCATTTTGAATCCCACGTAGGATATTGTTCATAACTCGTTGGAATGTTGGAGGCGAATTCTTAAGTCCGAATGGCATTCTCAAAAATTCGTAATGGCCTGTTTCAGTTGAAAAAGCTGTCTTCTCCACGCTATCTTTGTCCATTTCTACCTGATGGAAACCAGATGCTAGATCTAAGGTCGTGAAGTACTGAGATCGGCCCAATTTGTCCAAAATATCCGTAATATTTGGTAGCGGGAATCTATCATCGATTGTCTTCGCATTAAGACCTCTAAAATCTACCACTAGTCTAAATTTCTGTTTCCCTGAGGCATCAGCTTTTTTTGGTACAATCCAAATGGGGCTATTCCAAGGTGATTTAGAATGTCTAATTATTTTCTGTTTAAGCATGTATTGAATTTGATTGTTTACTTCTTTTTTATAGATTTCTGGGTATCTGTAACTTCTATTATAAACTGGGATTTCATCTGTTGTCCTTATTATGTGTTTTACTTGGTTGGTAAAAGTTAAATTATTTTCTTCAACATGAAATATATCCGCGTATTCTTTAATTAATTTCATTATTTCGTCCTTTTCTTCAATATTCATATGATCTGTCCTAATTTTATTCAGGTCTAATTTCTTGTTTTTGCAATTTATTGAGTTAAAATTAATTTCTTTATTTTTTAAGTTAACATGATTTTTATTTCGGGTGTCCACTATTTCGAATTTATCTAATGATTCAATTTCCAATGGTTTTGGTGTTATTTCTATTTTATTTAGAGAATTATTAATAATTGGGCAAAGTGCTTCATTATTTTGTATAGTCACAACACATTGTGGAATTTCTAGTCCTTTACAATAAGTATACGGAATTACTCCTTGACCGTCACACATATTTTTAATTTTTAATTTCACTATCTGTTTACTTCTTGCTTGAATTACATAAGATTGTAGGTTTTTATTTTTAATAGTATTAGATTTGTTTTTTTGTTGCTCAGGTTCTTCCGTGTTAAGATAGAGTATAGGGAACTTCCTATCTGTTTTATCTTTACTTGGTAGAGTGATAGTTTGTTGCTCAGGTTCTTCCGTGTTAAGATAGAGTATAGGAAACTTCCTATCTGTTTTATCTTTACTTGGTAGAGTGATAGTGTTCTTAGTAAAGTCAAAGCTTAGTTTTAATTCTTTCATGTTATCAATTCCTAAGAGTAAGTCGAATTGTTCATGGAAATTAAACAAATAGAATTTAGCGTCTTTCTTGCCTAATAATGGTAATTCACAACTATATTTTTCTCTTGAAGTACCGTGTGCTGTAGTTATTTCAAAAGGTTCTGATTTTATTGCGTTTTTATACATCTGAAATGCTAGATATTTTTTAATAAATGATTTAGTACTTCCCGTGTCTATCAAGATTTTTAAGTTTGTTTCGGGGTCATGAATGTATGGCAATTCATTGCTGTCGTTATGAATATTCATTATGTTAAATTTATTCCTAGGCTTGCTGCTCCTAAAAAATAATCATCGTTTGGTTCGTCTTCGTTTAAATTCAACATTTCAAACTGTTCTTGAAATATTTCGGGATTTTCAGAATTTTCATTATAATTTTGCTCTGTTTGTCCTAAATCTTGTTCAAAGTCTTGTGATAAGTCACACATTTCTTCAGCGGGTTTTCCGGTTATTTGGTACATTTTTGTGTTCCTAATGGTGTTATCTGTCTGTCTTGTCGAAATACTCATTGGTGTAGGTTTGTATTGTTTTTGATTTTGATTGAAATTTGTATTGGTCCTTTGCTGTTGATTTGTGTTAAATGGTTGTCTTAGTTGAGATTGATGATACGGTTTGTTAAAATAAGGGTTTTGGGTATTTTGGTATTGGTTATTTTGGTAAGGTAATTGTTTAGGTTGGAAAGTTTTCTGTTGAACGGGTCTTAGCATTTGAACGGGTTTGTTTAGAGCAGGTCTGTTATTCTGATACAATTTAGAATTTTCAAATTGAAAATCATTAGTCAACATATTTAAAGCCTCTTCTAAACTATGTGGGTTTTTTGTTCTCATTAAAGATCCTACTGGTTCATGTAATCCTCTTAAAAGTACTCTTAACGCTAGTTTTTGTACATAAACACATAACACATTAATAGAAGATGGTGGTTCCTTATTAGTGAAGTAAGCGATTTGTAAGTTTAAAAGCTTTTGAATTCTTTCATAGAACTTAAATGGGGATTCATTTACTTCTTGTTTTAGTTCGGACATTTCAAGATTTAGAGTAAAACAATCTCTTTTGTCTGAATAGGTGGTCAACAATGTCTTTCTAACGTCTACCCATGAATACGAGTTAGAACTTACAATAACTTCTAAAGCCTGTCCCTTAATTTTACTTAATATAGATGAAAAAAGATATTCATTTTGAAAATCTTCGGGATGTGATCCTACATAAAATTTAGTTACTATTTTGTCACACATTGACACAAATCTAGCGAGCATAGTTGGTTCTCCATTATACTCGGGAATCATTTCTAAATATTCTTTCTTTAAAGTTGGGGTCGTCATGTTTGTAAGTTATACTTAACTAAACTAAAATAATAATGCTTAGATATAATTAAAGTTTTTTAAATAAATAATTAATACAGTATAGTATAATATATTGAAATATATATATTTTTTTTTGTTTAAAATCTTTCAATTATTGATAGATAATATTGTTGCATGAAAAATGCTTTGTTTCTTTTCTACTCACAAGATCCACAAATATATGCTCATATTAGGGTCCGGGTAGTTGATTTTTGGAGTTTTGAAGCGACGTTGCTCCTCTTGTTCGTTGCGGTGTTGGTTGGCGAGATGCCCTCTTGTTGGTGAGTCCTGTTGTCTGGTATTCTTGCAAACGACAGTAATCGACGTAGTATCTTTGCAGATTCACTTCACAGTCACTTTCGAGTAATATCTTTCGATACACGCCCGATGCGTTGGTTTCGAATGTGTCTACGAAGGTGTTCGTTTCGTTAACGGTTGAAACCGAAAAATTAGCTTTTAATTTTCGAAACTTGTCCTACCGACTGCGCCAGTTACGTCTCGTGTTGAGACGTTTGGATTTTTAAAAAACAAATATTTTTCTTGTATCTATTTAATAAAGATCCAATTTATTTGTTACAAACAATCTATTATACTTGTAAACTATTTATAACAAATATACGTAAACACTAGTATACATGTAGATGTTCACGGAGAGAGTTTCTAACTACTACTAAAGAATAATGGCTTTCAGCCTCTACACCTAAAGAATGCTTACTCAACTGACTTACAGTGAATGTTATCATTATTCTACAAAAGGATGCTTACTCAGCTGACTTACAGTGAACGTTATCATTATTTTACATAAGCTATACATTATTTGTGGATATAACTTATATATATATATATATATACATTTCCCGTTTTTAACGTTCGAAAGACTGAATATAAAATAACACCCATAACTCGTCGTATTCCCATCAGCCCAACAGAATCTACTGCCAGACCTTCTCTCTGCCCTCATACACTCTTTTCCTGAGACACAAATACTACACTTTTGAGTGTAAAAAATCATAACCTATTCCCTTTGCAGAAACAGAGTAGTTTGTAAGTTACATGAAACGAACTTCTCACCCTCATGAAGGCAAATCCTTGCACACCAACTCAGTTAGCTGTTCATTACTTTCTGGATTCTTACTAACAGTGTTGCCATCTGATAGCTATCTAGCTGACGTCAAACTATGCTTCAAAAGGGTGTTAACAGATTGGACAGAGAGTTAAGAGAGAATTAACGTTTAAATTACTCCTGTAAAGCGCCATCTATCAGAGGAGTCAATTTTGTCCTTGGTAATAGAAGAAGATTCACTTTGTATTTCAGGCAGACAATAATATATAAATTAACTTTTAAACAATTAGAAATATTCTACTATACTAAACATTATGTTTAGAAGAAGATATATGACAAAGAAATTGTAAGAAACGTAAGGTGAACTTATAGGAAGGGACCAAACAAAACCTGTAACTTCACCACTAGTGAAACTTTGAAGCGCCATATATCAACAAAGTCAATCCTTTCTTTGGTAATAGAGGAGAATTCCACATTATTAGTATTTCAGGTAGTAAGAGTAGGACATAAATTAAATTTGAAACTTATATAATACAAATAAATCTGTTTAGAAAATGAAAATAAAAAAGAAAATGTAAGAAGCTGGTAATTAGTTTATTACAACGGGGGGGGGGGGTCACAAGCGTGGTAACAACTTACCAGTTATTTCACTAATTTATAACATTACCTCTCACATGACTCCAACAAAGCTCAATCCATCAACAGAATAAATCCTATCTTTGGAAATAGAGGAAAATTCCCTACTTTGTATTTCAGGCGGACAATACGACGTAATATAATTTCAAACATTTACAAAACTTTGTATTATAATGAACATTATGTTTATAACAAAGATATTGTGAGAAACATGAGGTTAACTTTTAAGGAAATGTTTTAGGCAGGCCATAATTCAATGACAAGTATTTTTGCTAATATATTCGTTTTAAAATTCATTGAAATCAAACAAGTGGTTTTGGAAAGATGTTCGTCTGTCTATCTGTCTGTCGTATGTACTATAAGCAGCGCTGCACAGTCCAACGTGTTTGACTTTAATCAAATTTTGTACTCTAGCATATTTTGTATGTAACGAAAGAAGTTTTTTTAATTCAAAATCTGAGCTGCCATAGGGTAAAAAACACAAAATAAACCATTTAATGAAATATGGCTCAAGATAACGACCCATAAAGTGCTGCGTGTTATCTTTAAAAAAACGTGGAATCGTAAGTTATAAAGTAGAAAACAAAGAAATATACTTATTTTTTTTCAAAATCACCTGTACCGATTTCAATCAAATTTTAGTACAGTACGAAGAATAATGACACAGATATAAAGTCGTTCTGTAAAAAAGAGAACCGCCACTCTGAAAATGATAAACAAAAAGGACATAACTTTACTTTGAAACTTTTTACAATACTAATCATTATGTTTAGAGAAAAACAAAAACCAAAAAAATACTGTAAGAACCTTGTGGTTTGTTTATTAAAAATGGAAACATAATTATAAATATTAAGACAGCCTGATTATTTGTTTCAAAGTAATTTTTTCCCTCAATATTTGAAAGTCAGTTTATGCCTATCTGGAATAAAAAGTGTGGAATTAATTTATTATAAAGGACTGGATTGACTCTGTTGATTCATGGAAGATGTCTGGAGTCACTTGAGGGTTACGTTTGACGTTTGTGATATTAATGAAGAATCAAACTTCTCTTGCAAATGTGTTTCTTGTAATTAGCAATCGTTATGCATCTTCGAGTTCCCTTCTTTTATTTCTTTCTAAAACTTGGCGATAAGTAAAGTGACAATTTTTTTCATGAATCTTTGAGAGTAAATTTATGCCCTACTGTCTATCTAGAATAAAAAGTGGGAAATTCTTTTATTATAAAGGACCGAATTGACTCTGTTGATTCATATCTGGAGTAACTTGAGAGGTAATGTTTGACGTTTGTGATATTAATGAAGAATGAATACATGTCTTGCAAATGTGTTTCTTTTTAATAACCAAACGTTATGCATCTTATACAACCTTTTTTTCTACTTTATACTCTAAACATAGCGGTAAGTAAAAGTGATAAGTTTCGTGAATCTTTGAAACCTAACTTATTTCCTACTCTGTCCGGAATACAAAGTGGTGAATTATTTTATTATCAAGGAAAGGATTGACTCTGTTGATTCATGGAAGTTCTCTGGAGTCACTTGAGAGTTAATGTTCGAAGTTTGTGAGATAAATGGGCAATCAATACTTCTCTTGTGAATTTCGTTTCTTTCTATGAGCTAACTTTATGAGTTTTATAGTATCTTTAGTATTTATTTCACTAAACATATTGATGACTCTGTATCAGTAATAGGTAAATTAATAATATAGATTTGTTGTAGGTTTAATTAGATTCAGTGTGTATAATTTCATAACTATGGAAAGAAAGAAATAAATAAAAGAAGACAGTGTTTGAACTTAATTAGATAGATAATATTCCTACATCACTATAATATAATAATTTATACAAATGTGTTTTAGCGGGTAGTGTGATTATATATCATGTTTAAACCTTAATGGAATAAATATTAATGCTTTTAAATACAGGAAAATAAATTACAGCTTAATGGATTCGGTTAGTTTTTGAAACTAATAAATAACTAATTAGAGGACGACTATCTCTTCATGTAATATTACCTACGTGTAATGAAGTTATAAGATATTACAGCGTGTACTGAAAGGATCCATGAAAATCGAAAACATTGTGATTAGTAGTGTTTTTTATTGATTGTTGTTTCTTCTCGGTCATAATCGCCATATTCGGTCATAATCGGTCATAAGAAAAGAATATAAAATAAATATCCTTAACCCTCGATCACTGTAAAATGTCATTGTTGACAAAACAAACAAGATTTGGTCAATAGAAACCTAATACGAAAGATGACAGAGTAGAACCTAAATCGAGGTTCTAGAAAAATTCAAGAAAAAATATCTAACTTGGGGAAATTTTGGTTTGGGTTAATTTTAGATAGTGAAGACAATTACCAACAAATTATGTATTTAATTATTTTGTAGATAACTCAGTTATCCTTCAACCTACAGAAAATAACAAAAAATAAATTTATATTTCATGAAAATGGTTTTTTTAATTTTATAGTTTCGTGAAATTTTACACTAAACATTTTAAAGTCCGTCATTTAGAAAAAATACCAAATAAAGTCTTGGTTTTCTGGTATACTGGTAAAATGTTACATAAATAATGGGTGTACCAAATCTTTACTGGAAATTATTTTTTAACCTACAAGCTTAAATAGTTTACACCTTAGCAATTTAAAAGAAACTCAGGATTTTGACAATTTAAATCATTGGCTATTTCTTTTATATATGTTTTTATATACACATATAGATGTTTATATTTTGATTATATATATTCATAAATATAAATCAAAATATATTATCAATATTTTTGCAGCTCCTATTCAACTATTTCAATGGTTTTTTAGAATTATTAGGCTCATGCATATACCAAAAATGGAGAAATTAATGTTTATATAATAAACGATTTTAACATAACAAGAAACTATTGTAAAATCACAGACAGAAAGAAATAGCTGAGAAAGCAGTGCTATAAATTTCCTTCCCTAAATCAGTCATGACCACCAGTTGGAAAATATACCACAAGAAGATGCTAGGTACAAAATGAAAATCATGAACCATTTAAAGTTCCTTGGAAAAATCATTAGCCAAAACTGTTTTTATAAAACGGTGACAGAAGACAGAAAACTTATATTTGTTATCTTTGACTTACCGCCAGCAATCCTTGATTAGTTCTATGTTTGTATACTATGTAGTGCCGACGCGGTGACAATAATGTAAAAGAAAATATTGTGTTTCTTGTGCGTGAATGTTACGTGTATACTTGTATTTTGTGTTGAATGTTTTAACTTAGTGTTATCACCCGACGATGGACGACAATGTCCGAAAAACGTGTAGTGTAATGAGATATATGACAATATAAACTGAAAAAAAAGAACTATATAGTTATTCGAGCATATCCGGTTACTCTAGACTATCAATATGAGAAAACTTCTACTCGAAAAATTGAACCCCACAACAAAAAATGTATACAACAAATTAAACCTGCACAAACGTTAAACTAAAACATTACAACATTGGTGACATCTAGGTAATTTGTGTACGGAATATAAACAGCAAATCTGACCAAATTTGAAAGCTTCCCTAATATATAAAGAAGAAACCACGTCCCAATGAAGGCTGGATACTGACATGTACTTAAAGAGTTTCATTAGAACTAGTTACTAGAACTAGGAGTGCCGACAGCATGTAGAGCCTTTCAGCACAACACCGACACCAACCCCAAGAAAAGGAGGAGAATATCGACTACCCCCACGAGTCCAACCTCACCTGCATGGGTGACGGAGCCAAGCTCCTCCGTCAGGACTCCCATGCCCCGTGGTACCATTTTTAGCTATAACTGATCACTCAGCTTCGCCCCGATGCCCAAAATAGCTGGATACTGACAACAAATACATAAATATATGAAAAACTGGAAAAATTGGAAAACAAAATTAGAAAAAACTTAAAGTTTACAGGTAAGATTGGATCCCGCCAAAATAAAAAAATTGCGAAAAAAGATACGAAGCATGAAAGGGTTAGAAGGGTAAAACCGATGAGAGAAGAACTGACCAAATTTAAATTACATAAGAAGACTGCCTCGATACAATGACTACATAAATAGGCCTACTATAAGACACGACATAGGATAGGGAAATAGTCTACACTTTACGGGTGCTGTTCGTCACAAGTTTGACACACAGCTATCAGAAAACGCTAGCAGCAGGTGATTGACTGTACGCATCCCACTTGGTTGAGACTGTACAACTGTTGACCTCTCTCTCACAAACCTTCTCACTTACTTCCGTCAGCATAGTCAGTGTTGTCAGTTCGTGCGCTGAGATAAGCGCTTCTCGACCTTCCCTCGCATCTCTGGTCCCATATGTGGCATCAGTGCGTTTTCTCTTACCCGCCTGAAACATTGTTTGACCGTAGAGCCATCTAGCGCCAGTCACATCAACTTCAGATTCTCTAGCAGAGCGACCTAGCGGGTATTGGACAACTCAAGAAAAAGCGTAGAATATTTAACATGGCCATGTCGTGTCTTATAGTATTTATGTAGTCATTGCTCGATAGGAAACAAATTAAAAAACGAATTTTTAAAATAAAGGTTCATGTGGGGTCGAAACAAAAGTGTAACAACGGCAGATAGAAGAAGGAAAGGGATTACAATCCGAGAGAATGAGAAAAATAGGAAAAAGAAGGGAAGCAGATAAAGGAATCCAGAGGAAGGAATATTTCCGTGGTTACTAAATGGCCGGTATGCGTAAAAAAAGTTAACAAAAAATTTGTAGATTTATATTTTTCAAAACACAGATATAGATATATACGTTTTTTAAACGTTCTACCCAAAATCAACTGTTATAAACACCAATTAAAATTCTTCCTAACTTTTATCACAATAAATCTCAACCTTTAAAATAGTAAAGGATTTATTTACCAGTTACAACAAAGGATAAATGCAATGGCTCTGTAGGCGAGTACAATTGTTGCCACTACCAAAGCACTTCATAATCTCTGTAATACCTGAAATCCCACAGATTTATCAATTATTTCAACCACACGGTAGCTGCAGTGGGAATTCAATGTGTTTTGATATTTATATGTTGGTATGCTGCAGTATTACACACGTTTTATAAAAATAAGCATTGTTGTTGTCCAGGAATATTTAAATGAATAAATGTTGTACGATAATTGAACATCATATAATAGAGACACAAAAAATTCTAGTATATTATCTAGAATAGAGGAACGCTTACGCGTTCCC
>CAUPSG010000291.1:0-21343 GCA_963513935.1 Aphrophora alni
ACCAAGAATTGTTTAAAGTTTTTTTACCGATAT
Organism: Aphrophora alni; assembly: GCA_963513935.1. Classification (NCBI taxonomy): domain Eukaryota; kingdom Metazoa; phylum Arthropoda; class Insecta; order Hemiptera; family Aphrophoridae; genus Aphrophora; species Aphrophora alni. The sequence goes on from CAUPSG010000291.1 coordinate 34, forward strand.
CTCTACTACCCTATGGCGTAAAATAAAATAAAATATCATGTAGTTACCTTTAAGGGAACTATAACTACTGGATTTTGTAAAAATCTGCTTTTCACAATTTAAACCTCTGTAATTCCTAAGTAGTTGGATCTATTGAAAAATCACTGTGGAGGTTCTGTAAACTTTACGATTTTTCAAATCTAAATCTCCTCTCGTTAAAAGATAACCTAATAACAGTTCTAAATACCTCAACAGCAAAACACCTCTCTCTCTCTCTCTCTCTCTCTCTCTCTCTCTCTCTCTCTCTCTCTCTCTCTCTCTCTCTCTCTCTCTCTCTCTCTCTCTCTCTCTCTCTCTCTCTCTCTCTCTCTCTCTCTCTCTCTCTCTCTCTCTCTCTCTCTCTCTCTCTCTCTCTCTCTCTCTCTCTCTCTCTCTCTCTCTCTCTCTCTTTCTCTCTTTCTCACTCTCTCTCTCTCTCTCCCTCTCTCTACATAGTTGATCGCACTTAACGAAATGGCTGTTGAACAGTAACGGAGATAGATTAGAGTGTCAGACAAAGAGACAGCAAGGTGTAATGTCAATAAAGTAAAGAGCACTCAACAACAGCAAAGAGACTAATTTATTAGAACAGGCAAAGCATCTGTGATACAACTTTATTAACATTTCACTGCGTACGACTTGTAACCTGTAATATCGTTGAAAAAGTATTTCCATTAATATTAGAGACAGCGTTGGTTTACATGTTTTTTCGCTTTTTTTTATCTCTTTTGCTTCGCATAAACAACATTATTTGGCCCCACACGTATCAAATGTAAATGTTGGAAACGAGGAGGATAAAGAGCAAAACATTGGAATGCAGAGTGTGTCTATAATATAACTAGACTGATGGAATAACACATCTTTCTTTACATGTGTCACAGTTCTCTTCAAGAGTATCTCGCACTTACACACTGACGCAGTCTTATGTTCCACTGGTCGAAGGCGTAGTCTCTATCAGCTGTTTAACACATATTGTTGTATCAACTCACACAAAACGTGTACCTGTTAAATCGCCACAAGGGGTTGTAACCCTTTCTCGTGCTAGGAAGCTTAATACAACTAACAATAGGCCACTCCCCTAACAGTTTGTCACGCCTTCTGGACCACGTCACTTGTTGCTGTATCTTTGATACAACAACACGTATTTGACGTTAGTTGTGTGTTACCGTGAATGTGTTTTTTAACTTCTCAGTTTCAGCTCTGAGGTGCATGCTTAGATAGGTTGGTGGTATTCTTATTTAATTTTACTTCTCACATAGGCTTAGTTTCTAGTTTCATGTTTCTTTAGTTTTTAGTCACTTGATAACGGGAATTGATTATTATTCCCGAAACGTCGTGTTTTGAATGTTTAACACACAAATGATGGAAAATGTCCGAAAAATGTATAATAATAAAATTGAACTTCCATCATTAACAAAAAACTTCAAACAAAGAATCTGGAAGATGTTACAGTGGTATTGTTCGGCCAAAAACTGCGTACCAGAAAATAGTGTGTGTGTGTGTGGTGGGGGGGGAATGTATTTCTTTCAGCTTTGCCAAAGTGTCTTTATATCAATGCAGGTTCAACACAGTTGGAACCTTTTAAAATTCCGCATATAAGATATTTAATGTAACATCAGATATTTCTTGTTGAAACTCAATAGTAAAGGATTAAATAAAGCAATAAAAACTAAAGTTTCAAAATTATTATAATAATATAAACAATAATATGCAGTGGCCGATGATGCCGCAAGGCGAAACAATTTTAGCATATTTATATTATTAAAATAATTTTGAAACTTTAGCTTTATTCCTTTATTTGACCCTTTAAAATAAGACGCAATGATTATAAAAATATAATGAGTATAGATTTGAATTTGGAGTTCTTTTAAGAGGGTATCATTCTTGGTAATGAGGGTGTTTCCCAGGCTGTCATTTCGTCTTTAGGAAAGTCAAGTTTCGTTATGAGTGACAAGTTTTTGAAAAAGGTTGGGTAATGTTGTTGTAATGTGTCAGCAGAAATTCCATTACGGTATATATTCCTTTAGTGTTCGAAACCTATTATTACCTACTAATTACTTTGTGTGTGTGTGTGTGTGTGTGTGTGTGTGTGTGTGTGTGTGTGTGTGTGTGTGTGTGGTGTGTGTTGGTATGTAAGGCAATTAATAACTATTATGTTAATTTTAATTTATTTTTATATACTATTGTTATTGGTAATCTTTCTATTTTTTAAATAATTTTCTTTTTTTAGTATGTTCTATTTTCAGTTTATTCGTTTTGAAAATGTTATTTTCTTTTATAAATATTGTTTTTATTTGTAAATTTTTATGTATATTTAAATTCTATTATAAATTGTATTTGTGTTTGTTGGGGTTAGGTGGTAGAGACGGCTTGATAGCCCTAACCTCGCCTTTAATAAAGACAATATTACTATTATTTTTATTATTAATAACCCTAGAAAACATTCTTTTAGTGTACGTAGATAAAATCAAGAACCCTTATAATATCACGTGTCTGTCTGTCCGTCTGTCTGTCTGAAAGTCGCAACCACAGACAAGACGATAAACTTTATATATTTCAAACTTTACATTTACATTCTTTCGATTGTCCCATATATAGGACAAATATGGCGGTAACAAACAAAATGTCCTTGGGGTAGTTAAGGTACAATATCTATTGAGTTGATTTTTTTTTGCTTGAAAATGTATGTGTTGGGTATCAAATAAAACTAGATGTTATTATGATTACGAATATGTCGTATGTTTATTCGACGAAACAATTCATATGTTGGCGCTAAGTTTGATATAATGGCCCCAAAATTGAAGACGACGTGGCCTACAAAACTGACAAAGCATTAATTGGATTTGCAATCTAATTACAGTGCGAAATCATATATTATAGTTTTTTGTATGACGAATACAACTTAATTTAACCACGTAATGAGTAAAGCAGGTTTTTTTGTGAGATGTAAGACGAATAATAAATTAATCATTATAAGATGGACCTGTTTATTAGGCTATGTAAGTAAAACCAGGGACCCTTATATTTTCACGCGCTTGTATGTTTGTGCAATTTAAACTGCCGCTTAAAAGACTACAACTATATAAATAACTGCCCCTATATGCCTACGGACATTAACTCGTGTGGTCTTAGCACCTGTTTGACTTTTTTATTTCAGGCAAATTGTCCACGTAAATTCTTTGACAATACTGAATGCGGTTTTATTAAAACAATCAGGTTATTTTTCAAACGAACATTATTAATTTAAAAAATAATTTTAAGGATTTCAAGGACCTCATCAAGGATATATATGCAAAACTCATGACATCGGTTTTTTAACTCCTTACATAACTCTTTCTATATTTCGTTAATAAAACTCAAAAATTAAAAATTATTAATAAACTCATAATAAGAATTATGTGTTTATTGAAACTGTCTAATAGTTCTACGTAAATATTATCTTTGTAATGGTGTTATGATTTCCAAGACAAACGATAGGCTTATCGAGTGTACAGGCTGCTGATAAGCGATTTTTTTGCATATTTGCTCCGTTGCAGATCATAACCTTTGGTTCATCAGCATGATTTAAATATTTAAATAAGTGTTACACACTTAATATATTTATAATTGTGTTACAAACTCGTCCTGAGTGTAAATATTTTTTGATCAAACCGTTTTTAAATAACGCCAGTCGATGTTAGTTTTGGCTTATTGTATATTATTACGGAACAGTAATTTTTAGTTATTTTAGAATTTGAACAATGGTTTGAGTTATCCATTTACACTTAATATATACAGGGTGTTACAAAAAGGTTGGGCTGGCTATGCATTTTCATATTCTATGTGTGACTCTAAGTTGAAAATAAAGAATACATTTTTTTTTTCAATTTCCACTTTGTTTAGCAGTTGGACGCCATTTTTTTTTTTTTACAAAAACTCACTGTAACTGAAAATAGATAAGATATCAAGTTTCAAATTTGGAATAAGCATTTTACATGTTACGATTCACAAGTGTACAAAGCACAAAGAATTTTTTTTTTATTTTCAAAATGGCGGCCGTTACAAATTTTTAACGTGGAATATCTTGAAAACCGTTAATACAAGAGACAATATATTTTTATTTTTTTAACAACAGACACAATGCTTTTTTGTAGTTTCATTAGGTCAAAGGAAAACCGAGTTATCGACAAAAAATATTTTGTTTCTTGTACATTTTTTTGTAAAGTTAACGGTTTTCCAGATATTCCACGTTAAAAATTTGTAACGGCCGCCATTTTGAAAATTATAAAAATAAATTCTTTGTATTTGGTACACTTAAACATCGTAACATACAAAACTTTTATTCCAAATTTGAACTCGATATCTTATCTATTTCCAGTGTTACAGTGAGTTTTTTGTAAAAAAAACAAAATGGCGTCTAACTGCTAAACAAAGTGGAAATTGAAAAAAAACGTATTTTTATTTTCAGCTTAGAATCCGACATAGAATATGAAAATGCATAGCCAGCCCAACCTTTTTGTAACACCCTGTATATATATCGCTAGAGATGATTTTATAAATAAAAATATGTTTTTTATAAGAAATTAATGATAGGTTTTATTATTTTTGATCGATAACTAGATAATCGGCAATTTTGGAGGAAGCGAACAATTCGCAGTCTTTGAAACCTCACAGACAGTATTTTCGTAAAATTTAATCGAAATCTATCTAGCCGATTTTGAGAAAAAATAAATATTTGTAATATTATAAAATAAAGAGAAAAAAAGTTTTATTATAGTGTAACTTGTCTACATATACAAATTTACCATAATCGTGTTAACCGATTTTGACAATAGGCCTATTGTTTTTTTTAAATAGCAGCTACCTCAAATTTGAATTTATTGAAAAAGAGAAGTAATAACAAAGTTTCAATATACGATCAAATCTACCGACCTACACAATTTCATCAAAATCAGTTCATGCGTGGGACTACAAACACTATATAGTCTACAAACGAAATACACCATCAGGAACCTAACCTAACCTCCAATTTGATTCCCGCTGTGATTTTCAATTTCGCTCCTCTATCATTGCTCTATATTTACCTCTCCTTTTCAGTTAGGTTTCTTTTGTTTTCGTATTGCAAAATTCTATCGATATCCGTTGACCCAATTATGAGAAAATGCGTCTTTTATAGAAACTGTATGGCAATGTTTTTGTTTTAATGGATAACCACTGTAAGTTCACAAAGTAAGTTTCATTTAAATCTGTCTCAGGACTCCAGTCTGACAGAGAGAAAAAAACATTTTTTTTGGGGGAGAGAATTCAATATCGATTTTTTCTACAAATCACATAACTTTCTCTTGCATGTATGAAATTTCAAAAAAACGAAACAAAAATCTTGAAATATCGGTTTATTTTAAATATGTAAAACAAAATATCAAAAATAAAGTGAAATTTCTCGCTCTCAAATCGCCCCCTTTTTCCACTTCCAACGATTAGATAGACAATCGATTATTTCTAAAATTAGATACACTGTAGAATTGTTCTACTGAAATTGAGTTGGCGAAGGTTACCCAACAAAAATAGAACATTCTAATGTACACTGTAGATATTTATTTAGTGTACACCAGAGTAAATCCTTTTTGATTGCAGAATTGTGTACAGGAATTAAAATAGTTGAGTTTTGAATTAAAATGTTGGATTTCACCTCACTTTATTGGGTAATATTTTTAGCCCTAAATATTCAAGATGGATATGTTTTCTATTTATAACGATTTTTTTACAACTCATTTAATCTATGTCTGTGGGTAGTATAATAATTTTATTAAGCGTATAGTTTGTATTAATATAAATATAACTACAAGTGTATGTCTTTCTTTTTTTGACCAAGATTTATTAGGATGTATTGGGGAAAAATTTTGGGGCTAAAGAGATAAAAGAGTTCACTGTAGGTTTCAACATTGATCTTTCGACAAAAATTAGTTTATTCTTTTTGGGTTCAAACCACCCCCCCCAATTTGGAATACAAGTTAACTTGTATAAGAAACTTTAGGGTTTTTTCTTTTTTTCTTTCTTTTTTACCTTTTGGGGTCACCCCCAAAACATTTTCTCTTGTCGTTTAAAGTCGGGAAACCTCTCGGTCAATTAGAAAGAAGAAGAAAAAACATAAAAAAGAATTATCTAATATCGTCGGGGTCGGACGAGAACAAGATTTGCTCAAGAGAGACAATATAGGAAAGATGAACCTAAATACTACATGTAATACTGTGTAGATCAAGCTAGGTTCTTCGGTATTGCCACAAATGTACTCACTATAAACGACCCACTGAGGGAATGAATGTAAAATTAGGGATTATCTGGTATAAAAAACAAAATTTCTATTTCCCCAAAATCGTTCCAAAAGATGTTTATGAAATTGTGCTTAAGTGTAGCCTTTAATGACCCGAACATAACGTATTCATCAGGATCTCTTCTCGTCATCATCAAAGGCGTTTCTTATTATTTGGCGAATATCTACAAATCTACGCCTCTTTACGCGTTTATAGACACTTCAAACGTAAAAATCGGACCAGTGGTTTCTAAGAATTCAGTTTTATAAAAATCCTGCGGTAAATATCGGTTGTACATCGGTCTCGGATTGTGCGATGATTTTTTTATGAAATCGTTAACTAATTACCTTAATATTCACACAATCAGATCATTTGATTTCGGAAAACACTTTTTTTCCAGTGAGTTTCTTCACTGTCAAATAACACATTGAAAACATGGGATCTAGCTGTTGTTGGGTTAATACAGGTCTGGTAAGTCTACTACGAATGTAAACATTGCAAATCCAGCTGCGATTACGAATGTCTACGTTAATATTTATGACTACTTTCGTCAAGTTAAAACGTGTCATCTTTCGATGTTTATTATTAAAAATATATTTATCATGGTAAAAATTTTCGTTTTATTAGGTAACTATATTTTGTTATCATATTACTTTAAAACGAAATTATTTAATTTTAAAACAGCTGTTGAGCCGATAACTATTGTAAATAGCCCTTTTAATAGTGAGCTTTACACTTTGGGGTGGGATAAAACGGACGTTTACAAAACACATATTTTTTCAAAAGTCCATGTAAAGTTTATGAAGTGAAAATGTATTAACACCTGTAGTGTCGCCACACATATCAGCAAAAATAAACTCGCTTCACAAACATTGTACATATTTCGATACTCAACCGGAAAATCAAATAAAATCCAACCCGAACTACATTTTTCTTAAGTAGTCGCTAAATACACAAATGTTATTGCTTAATATTTTTCAAAAAGAAAATGTTCCTTCTGTGGCTATCAATCAAAAAGTGGAAATGAACAATTTTTGGGTCATAAATTTTTAAAAAAAGTTCCAATAAACATACGTCCGGAAATGCGTAGTTTTCGAATTATCAGCCTTTATTGTTTTTACATATCTTCGGAAATATAATAGATATTGAGCTCAAATTTGGTGTACATATTTGTTACATAACCTTTTATCACTTTACAAAATATCAAAACCGTCTTTTATATGTTTTCAAAATGGCGGTCATTTAAAATGTTTAATGTCAAATATCTCTAAAACCGCTAACTTTACAAATAAATATTACGAAACAAATAAAGTTACTTTTGTAACGACAAACAAAACGGTTTTGTAAGTTTTCCGTAACTCAGAAGGTAACCGAGTTATCGGCTTAAAACTACAATCAAAATACGTTACCGGTATTATATTTGTAAAATTGGTAGAAACTATCTCGGTTATCTTTTAAGCTACATAAAACTAAAAAAATCGTTTTGTTTGCATTAAAAAGTGAATTTTTTGTTTTCTGAAATAAAGTTAGCTGTTTTAGAAATATTTGACATTAAACATTTTAAATGGTAGCCATTTTAAAAAAATATTCAATACAATGGTCTGGTTTTTTGTGCAGAGGTAAAAGGTTACGTAACAAATATGTCCACCAAATAAGAGATCGATATCTTTTTTATTTCTAAAGATATTAAGTGTTTAGTAAAAATAAATAAATGCGGGATAAATCGAAACTATGCATTTCCGGACTTAGTATTGGAACTTTTTTTCCTTATTTTCACCTGATAAAATTTGAGACAATATTTTCTAGACAGTTAGTATACATATTCACATGAAAATATATTCAATAAATGATTACTTTACCTTCTTTGTCTTTCTACAGCTTTTTAAACACCCTTTTTCTACTACTCGTTTCGGATTTCCGCTATTTCCATTATCAAGTCGCAACTCTGTTACCGGTAGTCAAATATAAAAAGGGACATTTAGAGAGTTTTAGACGGTAAAGGTACTTAAACTATTCACTACAGTTCAGGAGGCATTATGATATATATATATATAAAGTTGCTAAAACTCAAGTTGTTTCAAAGAATGTACTTTAAATATAAAATTAATATATATTATATGAATTTTATATTTAAACTAGAGTTTATTATAAACAAATAAAGAGTTTTTAAATAACAGTTTTATTACAGTAATGTAGTCGCTCATAAGGTGGATGTTTCCTGGGGTTTGTCGAGGTTTCGTAGGGAAACTTTGGCTGTATTAAACCAACTTTGGTTTTAGATTTGCGAGTTTTGGTGGAGATCAACAATTGTAAAATGTTAGTTTTTATGTTTTTACTTATTTTTATTAGTATATATGGTTTTATATTAGTATATTAGTAATTGTGTATTTGGTTGTTTTACTTTTACTTTTTCTTTTTTTTTGATTTGACTTTTACTTTTGGATTGTTAATCATTTTATAGTTTAGGCAGACTTAGTTATTTTGTTATATATGACACTACAGTAATTGGGTTTTAACCTGTTGGGGCTGCTTATGCAACATAGGTAATCTTGTATTTTATCTCTTATAAAAATTGTTGCAATAAATGTATTCTATTCTATATACACAATGAAATAAATTTCTACCATTAAAATCGTTTATCAGGAATATTGCTTAATATAAAAATACTTACGAAAAATTCGCGCAAGTAACCCGTATTCTCGGCAATAATTCCGCCCGTAAACAACACACGAACATTATTCCCGGCATTCCTGCGTCGACTAACGGGAACGGACGGGAGAGGTAACCGATGTGGACCAAGAGGGAGTGGGGGGAGGGGGTAGGAACGCCAGAAATGTTGCGCCTCACCTCAGGTGGAATTTAACGTATATTAAATTCCATCAACTTTTCGGACTCTGTAAATTCGAATCCTTGTTTTATTAGAGAGAACAGATGTCAAAGATTTTGTATCCCTAGGGTGTATATTTTAATTATGCACTGTATGTTTGTTAAGTGAAACAGTCGGCGATGTAGATTTAATTTAACTTTGTCAAGAATTTTAATGATGTATGTGTGGTTCGTTATTAGAATTTCTAATATTGGAATTCTACCCATTGTGATGTCCACCTTGGAAATGCTGATACTATAGTCTATCGAATTGTGTATCGTTCTCCCTCCCGTGGAACATAAAATTTAAAAATTTGGAATTTAATTTTAAATCTCTAGAAAGGCCGGTTAAATAGATGTAGTAAGTGTTATATCATTTTAACGTTTAAATAAACCTTTTAAAACTCAAAATTACTTTCTCACATTTTATATGTGGAAAAGAGAGAGTTACGTGAAGTCAGTATGGGGTTTTTAAATAATATACGTTTTATTATTTTTGATTTTTTTTTTAAAGTGTTTTTCAATGATGTCCACCTTGCGTCTCTGCCATGTTTTACAGTACAATCGGGCAAACCGATTTTAATCAAATTTGACAGTTACCTCAGGTCGTATAAATCTCTTGGTAAAAACTAAACAATTGGTTATAAAGTTGTTATAAAAATAACGGAATTTCTCAAAATAATCTCTACAGATTTCATATAAATTTTAGTAAAATATTTTGAGAGAATAGGAATTTTGCGTTTTGTCTAATGGAAAGTAACACCTAATTTTGAGCTATTAATTTAGAAATTAAAAACATGATCAGAATATGTCCAATACATGTTTAAAAACAAAACGCTCGACAAGCAGATATTGAAAAAAACATTTTTATTGTACACAGAGAATATAAAAAGCATTTATTCCGTAAACAGTTCACCATAAAACTCGCTCTATAAATCTTATATGTGAATAAAATGGTCAACCGTATGTTGAAACCATACGAATTACGGCTGTAGGCGTATATGGACAGTTGTGGGTAGTAGTGTTTTAAACGGCAGTTTAAATTGTACAGATAGACATACAAGCACGTGAAATTATAAAGGTTCTTGGTTTAACCTAGGGATTCTAATAAAATATATCAATGAAAATTTAATCGATCTTTTAAAGGCTATTGAATTGTTTGTCTCACATCTCACAAAAACTGGTTTTAAAAATATATATGTAGGTAAGTTTGACTATATATTGTAATTTTTTTTTTCAATAACTCAAATATTAGATATAGGTGCACATTTTTTCTCTAAATCGTCTGGAAAGATTTTGATCAAATTTTACAAAATTTTACACTTTATAAAACAAAATATCAGCCAAAGGAAGATCGTGGGAAAACCGTTGTAGTGGTCGGCGTAGATTTTCAAAACTGTTCAGATTATTAAGTAGGAATGACTAATTATGTATATATAAAATAAAATATTTCTGCTCAGTCATTTTGATTTAGGATATAGAGATATAATTTTATTACCTTCTGATCCTTGTAGCTCAACAATAGATTTAAAGAAATTTTTCTAAAGAAAAATACGTTAAAAATATAGTCTACTCCAATTGATTTTTAGAAAAAAATACTTGATTTTTTGAAACAATACTTGATTTTTTGAAATAATACTTGATTTTTTGAAACAATACTTGATTTTTTGAAACAATACTTGATTTTATGAAACAATGCTTGATTTTTGAAACAATACTTTTTTTTTTTAAATAATACTTGATTTTGTGAAACAATACTTGATTTTTGAAACAATACATGATTTTATTAAAAACAATACACGATTGTTTGAAACAATACTTGATTTTTTGTTGAAACAATACTGATTTTTTGAAACAATACTTGATTTTTTTGGAAATAATACTTGATTTTTGAAACAATACTTGACTTCTTGAAAGAATACTTGACTTCTTGAAACAATACTTGATTTCTTGAAACAATACTTGATTTTTGAAATAATACTTGATTTTGGAAACAATACTTGATTTTTTGGAAACATTACTTGATTTTTTGAAACAATACTTGATTATTTGAAACAATACTTGATTTTTTTGAAATAATACTTGATTTTGTGCAACAATACTTGATTTTTGAAACAATACATGATTTTATTAAAAACAATACACGATTGTTTGAAACAATACTTGATTTTTTGTTGAAACAATACTGATTTTTTGAAACAATACTTGATTTTTTTGGAAATAATACTTGATTTTTGAAACAATACTTGACTTCTTGAAACAATACTTGATTTTTTTGAAACAATACTTGATTATTTGAAACAATACTTGATTTTTTGAAACGTGTCTACATTTATAATTAAATTTAACTTATATTCTTATTATTATCTTCAGCAACGCCGAGTGGTGCTGCAAGTCAACAATATTCATGTAAACATTTTAACCAAATCGGTCGAAAAACAACTGTTCTAGGAAAAGTCACATATTGGAATAACTTTATAGGAAACGCTTGTATATACGAGTATATGAAAATCTAATAATCCAAGAGAAGGTTCCACAAATTATATTAACCTGTAAATCACTAAATGCAAATCATCCATCGTAAAATGTTGTTTTTTTTTTTTTTTTTTTTTGTCTTACACTTCTTTTTAATGTCAATTTATATTTGACTAGATAATCTAATTAATTTTGATAATGCAGTGCATTTCAAATGAGGCCGAGAAAGGTTAGATTAGTGGGGAAGAAAATTAAAAAAATAAAAAGTAGTAGTATTTTGTGCGCATGAAAGAAAATAACTATTGGCACTCTGGGTAAAAAACTACACTTATATTACTAAATGAATAAAAAGAAAATTTTACACAAAAAACCACTCATGAAAGACGTCGCGACGTTTGATTAACGAAATCGTCAACAGTTGTTACATGCACACAAGCCCTACTGGTACTCGACTATAGATGGTAGTTATTACAATAATATTTTACAGAGAACATTTTTACCAGGTTTTGAATTTGTAAAAAGTAATCTCGAAAACTACTCAACAGATTTTGAAAAATTGTTTCGTCATTGTTTTCCTTTTGATCGATGTAGGGAATACAAGGTACCTAGTAAGTTTAGGTTAAGGTGTTTCAGTGACTAAGTCATCAAACTCAGTTGTTACATGCAGACAAACCATTCTAACACTTAAGTGTGGCTACACTAGTGTATTCTAAGGTAGTGAATACACTAAATTATACAGAATACATATTTACTAGGTTGTGTATTTGTAAAAACTAATCTCGAAAACTACTCAACCGATTTTGAAAATTTGCTTCCTGCTTTCTTTTTCATCGATGTAGGCTAACCTAGGTGTCTAGTAATGCTTTATATATTTGAAACTACAATGCCCTTCAGATATATGACCGGCCGTTTTTATTTAAAAGTGTCAGTTGATTTATTAATTTGTCAACATGAAGGAGTGTAACTGGCAGCCGAGTTTATGAAGCCGGTAGGCAATCCACCACTACCCTTCTGTGGACATTACCCTACACAACAAATTAATTCTTTATGTATATTTTTTAAATTTATAAATAATTGTTTCTATCCAGCAATGAACTTTCAAATCAAGAAAATCAATATTTCTCTCTCCAACACGTTACTGTTACGTATGTATGAACGTGGTGTTTTTAACGGGAGTTCCATAAAATGATATAATTTAACACTGGCCAACATTTAACAAAACCCAACTACAATATTAATACCACATATTATTGTTTCTGGATATTACATTACAACAATGTTAATGAAACAGATGCAATTCAATACAAATACACAGGTAACGGTAATGAATACTGTAGCTACATTATTAAAACAAGTAATATAAATTACTCAATGTTTAATTAATACAGATTACACAATAAATAACACCATATTTCTACTGCATTTATGTTTAAAGTTATTGTTTGTATTATTATTAATGGTATTTAGGTTAGGTTTGGTTAGGTCAGGCTAGGTTAGGTTAGGTTAGGTTAGGGTTAGAGGTTAGGTTAGGTGAGGTTAGGTTAGGTTAGGTTAGGTTAAAGATATTATTCGTGTTGTTGTTAAAGATAGATCTAATAACAATTTACTTTAATATGAAACTAAACACAACACTAATATTTAAATGTGTAGGCCTACAAGATTTGGTTGTTAACATAAACGTAAATGTAGTAGAAAAAACTATTGAAAATGTCAATCTTAGATTCCCATACGTTCATTCTCAAGACAGTTGATAGTGGTTGTTAAACAATGTTTTTACCCAGGAGAGTACGCAGTATGCTGGCGAAAATATGAATAGTAGCGAATTCCGCCAACTTTACTGCCCCTTACTCTAGGTTTTCCTTGAACAGTCGGTTACCTATTAATAATCAGTATGACATTGTACAAAAGTGTTTGTGAAAACTTCAATTTTCAGCACGGGAGGGGGAGTGACTTTAAAAATTGTTTATTTCCACTTCTTTTATTTATTATTTAACCTTCAGACTTGGTGAGTAATTTAGGGCAGCAGATGTTTCGGCTGTTTATCATTTAATTGTTTACGTGATGTCTAGTCGTTCAGCATTCTTCTCTTAGTCAGTATTCAATGTCTGTAGTGACAAACTTTGTTACGTAAAGAAAATTAGGTCTTGGATAGTTCAGCAAATGTTTTTGATTTATTCTGTAATTCTCTCAAACACAATTACAATCAGTTAATCTGATTGACTTCTCAAATAAAATTTAATTGATAAATTGTAACATATAGAGACACATTGATGGGTGCCATCGTGATACTTAGCCCGGTCCTAGAAGCAGATTCTTTAAATGCAACACCAAAAAATTGATCTATTGGACGTGTAGAAAATGTTTAATTGTATTGGTAGATCAAGAGGTCTTATCCAGTAGATTAAGTTTGTTTAAAACACTTGTTACACATAAGATTAAAATAGGTTAGGGTCTTCATGTATACACATTGAAAGTCTGCTTTCGCTTCGCTCATGTCAGTGTTGCAGACATGGCGGATCTCAGTGACTCTCTAAGCACGTGTCGGTGACTCCAGTCAGACTGGAATTCGTAACTGCAATACCAAATTTTTTCTGAGAGGTTAGGGTTGGAAATTACATTTTTGACTATAACTTCACTATTTGTCATCGTAGAGAGGTGCTGTTGGTACCACTGCATGCGGAATTTAAATCTGCAAGTTTTTACCTAATGTATTTTTTTAAAGGTGGATGGCAAAGATATCACCGCCATTTTTACATTTTCAATTTTTTTTTCTAAATTTCAATAGGGGAGTATGTGAGTTTACTATATTACTCTGTACCACATTTCATGTTATTATCTTTACTTGTGTGAATGGTATCGTGATTACGAAACAGAATGACGAAAATAAATTTTTCAATGATCGAATTCCATGAAACATGAATATATCAATAATGATTCGAATTTGCCCCTAACCATGGTTGTATCCAACTTGCGGTCAGTCCAATTTGCGGTCAAGGGTAAAACCGTCCATTTTGCGGTCACCCCAAAAATGTCGTGGGCTAATCGAAAGATATTTGTCCAATTTGCGGTCACATATTTGAACCCCATATAGTGAGCCTAAAGTCGTGTTGAAGATTTGAAGTGGGGGAAACGTTTACCGAAATTCGTCGTATGCCATTTGTTTTTTTGATTCAATTCAATGTTTTTTTGAGTCAATCCAAATTTATCTATAGTCTTATTTTAAAAATGTCTGGGACTGGCGAACCTTTAGTACGAAGTATGCTTGTAATGCGAAAGAGTATATTCTATAAATATTAGTATCTATTTTTGTTGTAGCTCTCTCCCTCTCTATTTATATATGTATACAGTGTTTGTTTATTATTCCCCCTTTTTTAGGCTCTATTTAAGTGAACAGAGTCGTTTGTTCGTTCTGACTGACTATCCTCTCGTCAAAACAGTGAATTTGGTAAGTAAGAATCCCTGTGGATTCTGCCAACAGGGAACTGTAGACCGGCACGTGAAGATGGCAAACGACTTGATTTGTGATTAGTAATTAACTATCTCTCAAGATGTGACCGCAAACTGGAAACCCTTCCACCTCCAGAACCCCTATCATCCTTCATAAAACTACACTTGACCGCAAATAGGACTGACCGCAAATAGGACTGACCGCAAATAGGACTGACCGCAAATAGGACTGACCGCAAATAGGACTGACCGCAAGTAGGAGGACACCCTAACCATAATCACTAGTAACTTTAAAATAAAACACAATTATCTGATTAATTGTTCTTTATTGATTATTTCCACTAAATGCCCTGGTGTACATTTCGATAACATGGTTATCATCATCGGATAAGGGTAGATATGTAAGTTTAAATTTAGTTTATAAGCAAGACCCTCCGATGATGATAACCATGTTATCGAAATGTACATCAGGGCATTTAGTGGAAATAATCAATAACGAACAATTAGTCAGATAATTGTGTTTTATTTTAAAGTTTCCAGTGATTGTGGTTAGGATCAAATTCGAATCATTATTGTGAATTTCACCACAGTGCTCAACAAGATTGTATCTATGGATATCTCAATCAAAACAGAAATCAAATTTTTAAACGATTACGAAACGTACCATAAACTTCCTACATTGGATCATTAAAACACTCACTAACTAATATAAAAAAACACATTTAATACAAGAAAATGAAAACATTTAATAGAGAGATGAAATTAACGTCAGGGAATAAATATTAGTTGAAGAAAGTACTAACTCATCAGCTTATGTACACAAAAACTACGTGTTCAATTTATAAGAAACTATATTTTGCTAACTTAACTAAATGAACATAAAACTTATAGCGTTCATAAAATCCCCCCCTTCTACATTTTCGGGCCCTCAAAAATGTTTGATGTTAATAAAAAAGAAAGTGTAGACTACTTATATATTTAAAATTATGTACTTTGTATATCAAATTTTTCAATAGTATAATTAAGTGCAATTTAATTTTTTGTAAACAATAAAATATCTAAAACTCATTGTGTTTGTATCCAAGTCACTCTTTTTTATATAATAAAAGAACAATAATGTCCGTCTATGTGACTTTTTTAATAATAAAGTAGTTACATAAAGTATAATATGATTATAAAGTAAGTAACTACTTTATTATTAAAAAAGTCACATAGACGGACATTATTGTTCTTTTATTAAATAAAATATCGTTTAAACTGTTTTGCGGAAGAATAAATTATTAAACCGGTAGTCTGTTAGTGAAATTGAAATTTAAAAAAGCGTATAAATGTATTTTTCCTATATATAAAGTTAATTTTTGATGTGTCAAATAACGTGTACAAGGGAATATCCAGGATCGTATTGTAGCTTGGCTCATGGTTAGTACAATTTTTTTCCCCTGGTGGTTTATTTTTTTAAGTTTTTTGATCGTAAAGCAGTTCTTAAAGAAAATTTCGCCACAAACTTTTACAATACACGCATACACCTAAGAATTTATATACAGGGTGATTCTTTAATCATGGGCACTATTGTTATATAGTAAACTATTAATGTGATGGAAAATTTTAATGGGTGACCGTTGGTTTCGCAAACTTTGATAAAATTGCCACCATTTTCCAATAAGGATGCCAACTTTTTGATGTCTTTTAGATATACCTATTTTTTATGTTGTTTTGGATTATGTAAAAATTTTAAGATTTTTTCTATTCTTTGTTACTGTTTGTTATACCTACTCAATTAGGAGTAATGGACGCTTAGTTTCGAATATTTGACGTTTGAAGTATTTTCAGGAGTCGATTTTCCATACTTCCCATTATTGAATCAAGATAAAAATATAGGTAGGCATAGTGTAGGATGTGTAAATACTAAAGTAGGACTACAAAAAAATATATAATTTGTGCATGAATTAAAAACTTTTTAGTGGTGTAGAATAATCTATGTTAGGAATTCAAGTTATTATTTGTAGTCCTACATTAGTATTTACACATCCGCAGACTATGTCTACTTACATTTTTATCGTAAATCAACTTAATTTTAAAATTTTGTACAGAATCCGAAAACACCATAAAAATTTGGGGTCCCATAAGAAATTAAAAAGTTGGCAGTTTCTACGTCCATAGACATTCATTTAACAACTCCACCATTGATATTAGACACCCATTAAAAATCTTCTAATATACAATATCCGATCGTTTATTTCTTTATTTTTCAGAAAATAAACTGAAACCGTTGTAAATTTTTATTTTTATTGTTTAACTCAAATGCTAAAAAAGCCACATGTTTTTTATAAAAGAGTTACTTTTCGGTGTTGAAACTGAAACAATTTTTTAGCTTCCTTCGCCTGATTGCTTTTCCTGCTCAAAATTGATTTTGCATTTCCTACTTCTATTAAACGAAATTTTTAAAACTTTGTAAACAGATAGTAAATAAATCACTAGAGCACTGTGGTGATTGTATATGAACAAGGAAAAACCCCAAACCACAAAATAACACAACTACACAAAACTGTATAATGTGTTTATGTACATTTCGATAGCTCTGCTATCATCTTCTTAAGGTTATTAAGGTTAGTGTTTACTGTACCTCTGAAGATGATAGCAGAGCTATCGAAATGTACATAAGGTAGTATAAACGCGTTATACAGTTTTGTGTAGTTGTGTTATTTTGTGATTTGGGGGTTGTTCCTTGTTCATAAACAGATAGTGTCTTAAATATTTTTTTTAAATATTGAAAAATGGAGGATCTGAAGGTTTTGATTTATTTAATAATTGTTTTAATTGCCAATACAAAACTCAAAGTTCCATTTTTCTAAAAATAAGCGCCAAGTAGTTATACTAAATGGAACCAACCCACACTCTCTTTAAACTGAGCTAAATGGCATCTAAGTTGACAGTTGATTTTAATTCTGTTTATTGTGATAAATTCTAGTTATAAAAAACAAAATATATATATATATATATATATATATATAGTGAGATTTGGTTCTTTTTGGAGAAAATAAAACTCACTGAGCTAAACAACATTGGACCCATATCTCTTTTTCCACCATTTTCTGGGATGGTTCCTTTTTGAATAACTACATCCAATTAATTGTCAACAAATTGTGCTAAAACATAGCCTTTATGAAACCAAACAAAATGTTCTTCATATCTCTAACAATTTCTAATAAGAAGTTATTTGGAAAACAATTGTACACATCGTATATGAAATAGTTATAAAATGCCTAATTTCATAAATTAAGTTCTGAACATTTTTCGTTCAAATGTTTGTGATTCTTTCAAAACTGTTTGTCAAATTACAGTGGAAAGAAATTTATTTATGGGAGTATTATTATGTTGGCTTATTATTATGAGTGTAGCGGCCAAAAAACAAAACTCAAAATTATAATTTTCTCAAAATAAGCGGAAACAATATTGATCAAATTGTACTAAACCACAGATCAAGGTTAAACCCATACATAAAATATCACACATATTTTTATAAAAATGTATAGTAAGGAGTTAAAAAATAAATAAATTTAACAAAAACATCTTACTTGAAACTATGGTGTAATTTCTAAAAATAGGTTCTAAAACTTTTTGTGAAAAGTAAATGTACAATTCAAACCTGTTTTGTTAAATCTCAAACAGTTGTAAAATACGACATTGTATTCTGTTCCAGGATAGTTTAAAGACTGAGGTGTCTCACAAGTTGGAATGTCCGAGGAAGACAAGGAAAAAACAAAGTTTCTCCGATGGAAATCTAAAAACACCATCACCGTTGCAAAGGTAGTATATACTAGTCTGTAAATACAAGTTTTGTAACTTATTGTAATCATTATTTGTAATAATTGCATATCGTAGTTTTTTTTAAACAATTTAATTCCCTTTTTATGTTTATATGAACATATAAAATTCGGTGCCTTTGATTGGACAGTACAAGACTGCAAAGACAATAAATGACAGACCTTGAGTCACACGAACTTCAATCCAAAATCTTCCCCTTAAGTGGCTCATTATAGTGCGTAGGTTAGGTTAGGTTAGGTTAGGTTAGGTTAGGTTAAGTTAGGTTAGGTTAGGTTAGGTTAGGCTAGGTTAGGTTAGGTTAGGTTAGGTTAGGCTAGGTTAGGTTAGGTTAGGTTAGGTTAGGTTAGGTTAGGCTAGGTTAGGTTAGGTTAGGTTAGGTTAGGTTAGGTTAGGTTAGGTTAGGCTAGGTTAGGTTAGGTTAGGTTAGGTTAGGTTAGGTTAGGTTAGGTTAGGTTAGGTTAGGTTATAATATAGTTAATTACCTTAGAGGTTGTCCTCAGTCCGTATTATAGTTATGGCTACAACACTGTCGGCTTCGTCAGGCCCGCACTAACACATAAACACGTAACACAACACAACACTAACACATATAAAATCAGAGTATGACTCGTCGTACATAAATAATAAAATTGTTTGTGGCCACATTATAAGGTATTACTTGTCCAGCTGCAGGTATGGTACTGGATGTATACAGCAGTTATCAGTATGATACTGATAATTAAGTTTAGTTGAAATGAAATGTCGACATGTTTGCTGTGTTTATTTGACTGTGCTGGAACTTATTGACCTACTAACAACATGTCTTACCCAAAATTACTTCACATTCAATGACAAAATATATTTACAAAATGAAGGTCTAGCTATGGGTTCCCCTCTATGTGGTATAATGGCTGAAATTTTCCTCAATGAAATTGAAAATAAACATATTATCAACCTGACTAATCCGTTCAAAAGAAAAATAATTTATTATCATAGATACGTAGGCGATATTATTTGCCTGTTAGAAGGCACGAAAAGGCAAATTAATTTATTAACTGATTTCTTAAACAGCATCCACCCCAGTTTTTGCCGCTAAACTACTCTAACGTCATTTTTTATGTAGGACAATACAAATAGTATAAATTCAAAGTTTTGAACATAAAGGATTTATCTTCTTGTCTGTGTAGACTGGTTGCGACTTACAGACAGAGAGAGGGACAAACACGTGAAATTATAAGGGTTTCTGGTTTTACCTACAACCCTAGAAACGATAAACTACTTTGACAGCTTTGTTTTTAAATAAAATACGATTTAAGACGTATTTTGAATTGAAATATTTAACTGTTATTTTTACTTTTTGAATGACAACTGTGGTACTGACATATTAGGTGACGAATAGTTCTGTTGTGGGTGGATTTATCTGGTTTTGAGTTTGGTTGAGAAAGCAGAAATGTACAAGCTGTAAGTTATATTAATGCTTCTAAAAGACTTGTATATAAATTGGTTAAAGCAGGCAGATTGGTTGTGAGAGTATTGACGCATTCAAGTACTGATAGCGGTGCTCATTAAAAGTGATTGATTCAATTCTTCAAGTGAAGTCTCAATTCTGTCATTTCTTTTCTTTTTTTTATATATTTTTCATAAAGAGGTATTTCTACGCGTTACTATAAACGTTTGATACGATTAATTTCGTTTTTTCTCACGGTTTTCTTGTTATTTTAATTTTTATTCGTGTTTCTAATTTTCTTCGTTGGTTTCCTTAATTTTAGTGTTACGTTTATGCTTTTGTGTGTATGGAGTGCAGTGTTTGTGAAATTTAATAGTTAGGTATTTCAATTTAATTTTAATTTCTCACATATACTTAGTATAGAGAAAGCTATCAGAGTAAAAAAAAAAAAAAACCATGCCTAAAAACGTATCTGTCTATCGTATACCAAAGCTACACAACCTAGACACTTTGTGTAATTTTAGTTGTATTTGCCCAAATCTCGAAAGGTAAGAAAACAAATTTATAATGTAGCTTCTAAAGACGTAAACAAAATGGATTCTTCAATATTTGTATAAAAAATAACAGTGCATGAGTTAACGCTTTAAAATCTAATAAGTCAACGATGGAGTTAATATTACAAAATTGTCTCAAAGGTTTAACTTAATATATAAGTTAAAACCCACTGACTGATGACGAAATCTCTGGATCCAAGAAGCCTAGAGCTATGAATTTCTTACCATGGTTTGGGGTAGGTCTGTAGACGCGTACTAAGAAAGAGATTTTGAAAATGTTCCACTCCAAGGGTGTATTTTCCCCTAAAGCATATCTCTGGATCCAAGAAGCCTAGAGCTCTAAAAATTACCTAAATAATCTTTAATGTCCAGCAGAACTTATTATAATTATATTTTTTATTAATTCCAAC
>CAUPSG010000292.1:0-32500 GCA_963513935.1 Aphrophora alni
AGGACCTGATGGTCCTAACTTCGCCCAGAATAAAGGCTCAAATCAATCAATCAATCTCTCTCTCTCTCTCTCTCTCTCTCTCCCTCGCTTTCCCCCGTCTCTACTCGTGACTTCTCATCTCTCCACATATCTCCTAATCTCTAATTTTTCTCATCTCTCTTAGTCTCTCCCTAATCGTCCCTCAACGTGTCTTCTCGTCTCCTCTAGTTTTTATATCTATCCTCGTATTTCCCAGTCTTGCCTGGTCTTTCTCGTCTCTTCTAAACTAAAATTTCTCTCTCTCTCTCTCTCTCTCTCTCTCTCTGTCTGTCTGTCTATCTGTCTGTCTGTCTGTCTGTCTATGTCTCCTCGTCTCTTCACATGCATTCTGATCTCTGGTCTCTTCTCATATCTCCTCGTATTCCCGTCCCTCCTTACCCCTAAACGTCTTTCCTCGGGGATTTTCTTCTCTTCTCATCTCAGCTCACATACTCGTCACACTAATAGCCTTAAGACTGTAATTTAATTTAACCTAAACTGCAAACCTAGGTTAGCTTCTATAATTAATAACTAATTTAAAGAAATATGAATCGTGAGAAAATGTAAGTCTAGTTCTTTTTTCACTTTACTAAAGAACGACAATTTTATTTTACTTACGGTTTGGTATTATTTAAATTCACATTTTACCGATTTTTAATTGAAATTACGAAAGCCTACGGCGAAAACTCATATAGTTGATTTTCACACCCAACTCCCATAATATTATTCCAATACAATATTTTTTGGAAAATTACTAAAGGTAAGTTTTTCTTGGAGCCTAATTATTACATTTTAGCGACATTTTATCTTTTTAGAGATAATTTTAACAATATTATAATTTTAAGGTAAGATGTTATGGCAGTTCCCTTCTCTCCTCCCCTCCCCTGAAATATTGAGTTTGATTTTGATTGGGTATGAACTTAACGTGACTGAAGTTCCTGTAATGTTTAAGAATATTTCATTTTTTCTAACTAATTTCTAAACGAATCTTTAAAAAAAAAACAATGGAACACATGGTTTGTAATTCTATACTTTTTCATATTTGAGTTTAATCTTACTACAACAAGGTTTCCTTACATTTTATTCTAGGGGAAGAAAAAAATTACTATTTTGTTTTCCTCTCTCTCGGTAACCTTGTTTTCAGAAGCGGACTCGCTTTTAGTTAGGGTTGAAGCGTGAAATGTCAGAGGTGAAATCACTTTATCAACTGTATTTTGATTAGATCTTGAGTTCACTTACAAAGGTTGTCAACTGCCTTCTTCATTGCCAATTAAATTACTTGCTTTTATTTTAGGAAATTTATAATATAGATATTATAGTTACTTGCTTCCTTCTTCATGAAACTCCAACATCAAATAATATGAAATATCCATTGATTCAACAAGTAGGCGTACATTAATATACGATGGGTGGTCAATTATAAACTGGAATCACACAGCTTCTTCTTCTTCTTCTTCTTCTTCTTCTTCTTCTTCTTCTTCTTCTTCTTCTTCTTCTTCTTCTTCTTCTTCTTCTTCTTCTTCTTCTTCTTCTTCTCCTTCTTCTACTACCATGACAACAACATAACTTGTTTGGTTTGATCTCTTACTAGTCTCTGGACAGCAACTACTCTCCAGTTGTTCACCTTTTAGCGTACGCATTTTCTCTTCAACATCATCACTCCACTTCGACTCGTTTTATTTCCTGTTGGCCTCCACTATTATCCCTTTCAGGAGCCAATCTTCGGAAATTTTTAATCAACATAAGCCCTCCTTTAGGACTTTACAAATGTCACAAAATCGGCTTTCCAATGGGTTTTAATTTCTAACCGGTTTTATAGATTTTTTTATGCTCGCTACAAAAATAACTAAAAAAATTGTTAAATTTTTTTTTAAAATGTTTTAGGCTAATTTTGGTTGTTGTAGACAGTTACCAAAAAATTATGTTTTTAGTTTTTTGTCGATAACTCGGTTATCCTTTGACCTACTGAAACTACAAAAAAAGCATTGTGTCTGTTGTTTTAACAAGAAATATTTTGTCTCTTGTATGTTTTTTGTAAAGTTAACGGTTTTCAAGATATTCCACGTTAAAAATTTATAACGGTCACCATTTTGAAAATTATAAAAATAAATTCTTTGTATTTGGTAAACTTGTAAATCGTAACATACAAAATGCTTATTCCAAATTTGAACTCGATATCTTATCTATTTCCAGAGTTACAGTGAGTTTTTTAAAACAAACAAAATGGCGTCTAGCTGCTAAACAATGTGGAAATTGAAACAATTTTATTCTTCATTTTCAGCACATAGAATATGAAAATGCATAGTTAGCTCAACCTTTTTGTAACACTCTGTATAGTCAGTTATAGCCCTTTCTTTCGTATTTCCTATCAGGTCTCTATTAACCATTCCTTGTTTCTCCCTACCCAAACATTAAAACACTATTTGAGAGTTAGAATCTAATTTTCTTCCTTTTTTTTTATATGGTTATAATTACCTTTTAAGGCTTTCTTTAAAAAAAAAAGTTAAAACCACCTTTTTAACAACAAAGGAAAAAGATAGTTTTTTTTTTTTTTAAACTCAACATCAATATTGTCAAATTATTACATAACCATTTTACAAATAAACAAACTGTTCAGTTGTCACATTTTGTCATTGAAATAAAACATTACAAAATATTTTATATCCCACTGTTAAAACATGATCAGTTTTAATTAACATTTAGAGAACAATATTTGTAAATACTTTGAATTAATTTCACTAAATAAATCATTCCCTTGTGAAATGTCCTAGAGGATTAGAATGATATGAATATTTCTGTAATTTATTATTATGTTTTCTGTTTGATTGCTGGTTGTAAATCTCAAAATTAATTTTTATTGGATTATAAAATTAAAACCTTACAATTCTACTCATTACAGCCAAGCTCTGTTGTTATCTCAGCGCCTATTTATCAAAAGTGAGTGACACAGTTATTTATAGTCTAATAATTATTACAATTCTGTTTAATTATTAAAATTGATGTATTGTCATATAAAACAACTACACTCCCTCCTCTTAAAACTTCCCTGAACGTCCTGTCACTTTGGCGTTACAACTCTGGTGGTCTCTTCCTATAGTTCCTCATTCCCTTCTATCTAATTACTTCTCCATCTTCTGACGCTCATCTCTCTTACTTTCTACCGATATAAATCTTCTCTAATGAGTTTCCTTTCTCAATTCAAACCACCTGAGTCTCATTTCTTGTATTATTTCGAGATCAACACATATAACGTCCCTGACTATTTGTTTTAATCTTCATACACCGTTATTAATGGTAGGTACAAATATTTATGATCTTTCTTTTCCAAGTATCTAGCTTTCTCCTATAATATAATGTCAGTCTCCCCACTCTAATCCCACTCCAGAAGTCACAACTCTTTCTTATAAAAGGTTAGCTTTCTTGTTAGACATTAGCTTTAATTTTAATAGCTTTAGGAATGGAAAATAACATCAATTGGCTGCTGTTAATATTGCTTGCAATTAGCATCAATATTGTTACTATCGTTCAGTATTGACCCAATATATTAAAATCTTTTATTTTTTAAAAAAATATTAGATTAAGTAACTCATTATTTACCTACTTATATGCCTCTTTAGAAATATCCATGGTTAGTCCTGAATCCTGAACCCCATAAACTTCAAAATTTCATATATACTAATAAACAAAGTAATACCTAATTATTTAGTCATTTAATGAAATAAATGTTTACTAGTTTCTTCTCTATTCCGACATTCCAAAACTGCAAACAACCAAAGAAAAAAATCAATTTTTTCAGGCCGATAGAAGTTTAGCTCAGCCATTAAACCACACTTTAGTAGCTCACAATTAAAAAAATTCATCCAGTGTCCTGGGATATTAGAGGTCAAAGTATCCCAATTTCAATATCAACATTGATCCAAGTAGTACTGCAGTACAAACATAACCAGCTGTTGGATTCTATCGCATCTTATTCCATACAGAATCTGTTACTAAGGAAACAAAGTTTGTTATTGTTTACATAGGTAACCTAACCTCAAAATCACAAACTGAATTTAGGTTACTTAGATCAACATTAACAAACTTTTTCCATTTAGCAATCAATTACGAACAGCGTGTGTATAATGAAATGTTATGTTTGCTCGTCATTGTTAAAAGATACAACCATACATTACAAAGCTGCTCTCTTGAGCAGTTGCGAAATCTGATAGAGGAAGAAAGTCGCCAATGTTTACTTTCTCACATACACGTTTGGTGGGGAAAGTTATCTAATGTTGCAAATAATATATATGACACAATTTTTGCGAATATATCTATTTTAAGAACAAAAAGTGATTTTTAGAATGAGAACTATCTGTCTGTCGCCTATCGCCTGACGTACATGCAACACTCTACAACCCAACGCGTAGACCGATTTAATAAAATCTTTATTTGAGTATATTTTGATATATATCTCAGAAAAAAATGTATGAATATTTTTTAATTTATAACCCAAAATTTGAGGAAAAAATTATTTTTAAAAACTTACAATCTGTTATAATTATGTTTATCACATTTTGCTCAAGTATAGCCATCTCTCTTAAAATACCGGTTTATGAGTTATATGTAAAAAAATTAACCATTAGACTGTTATAAAATAAACATTTTTTTTCTAAAGCGATTCTACCGATCTCGTTGAAATGTTTATTGGAATGTACTAATGACCCAAAGCTTTGTGGAAAATTGAAAGAATAAAATATTACCACTCAGAAATAATTTTCAAAAAACCGAAATGAACTTTGACCGGCGTCATTAAAAGCTCGATTTTATTCAAATACGATATATACAAAGAACGTATTTATGGCACAAGTAAAGCAAGTTTAGGCCTCTTATTTAAATATTTATTCAATGACTGCACACATGGTTAATGTTCTCTTTTTTAATGACAACTACCAAACTGACATTTTCGATGACAATTAGTTTTGGTTCGTTTTTATTTCGGTTAAGGGTTGGGTAATTGAGAAAGTTTGTACAATGTTTTTGCACCATTTTCTAAAATGTCACTTGGTGACAACGCATGCGCTGAGTTTCACAGCCTTTAATATCTATTTGGCTCTTATTTATCGTTTTGTTTTGGTGGGTTATTGTTTTTTCTCGACGTTTTTATATTGTTAATTTTAAGTTAAAACCATACAACTAAGATTTCTCCTTAGTAAATATACAAACGACAACAAATAATAACATTCAAACGGTTTGATGAGAAATTGTAAAGGGAAAGAAAACATAATGTGATCAGGTATTAATAACCATATCTCGGACATCAAGCGGGTACTTGAATCAGGTTTTATTATTGTGATTAAAAGTTGATTAAGTTTGGTATAATCTTCGATGTGACTCGAAGATTTACGATGTTCACCCAGCATCTTGATGAATAATTAGTAGAGCACTCTGGTTGAGAATGTTATAACAACGTCGATTACTTAACAACACATTATTCCAATGAAAAATCGTCTAGCAGACTGAGGTTCTTGACAGGATGTTGAGACACTTCGTGAGTTATTAACGATTACAATCAGCTGTTGTTTTTTCCACATTAATTTATTAAAACCGTTAATAATTTACCAACATTATAGGCTATTATTTTCATACATCGTCTGATAATTTAAATTTTTGTGATATAATGTTTCATTGGACTGTTATTTTTCCTTTTTAGTGATCTAACCCATCTACAACTCAAATCGTGATATATCAGTTACATCTAAGAATAGTTATTTGTGCAACTAGTGGGCAAAGTGGCACTTTTTTAAACGAGAGAAAAATGTTGACGCACGAGGCTTGCCTCGTGCGTCAATTTTATCGAGTTTAAAAAAGACACTTTGCTCACGAATTGCACATTATACTTTGTCTACAGTTGTTATTTTGTGACAAATAATAACATACCTACAAATAAAATATGTGCTCCAATGAGTAGAAGTTCTCGCGTCAATACTGAGGTTATTTATGAATATTACAAATAACTTAGGTGTATTGTTGAGGAAACAGGATTGCCAACTTCAAAACTCGGCAAACGAAAAATACTCTCCGTGTACATACACTGTCAATCATCTTCATGAATAATTACTTCCTTTTTCAACTTTAAAACGTTGTTTTGTTGTTTATTTATGTTATTTTACATGAAAGAATTAATCTAACCTACATACGGGACATTTCCTGTATATTATAAATCAATTCAAATAAACGTAACCTAAATTTCGTTTGTTCGGTTGCCATTCGGAGTGTGCAAAGTAGTGGGCAAAGTAAAACTGTTGAGAAATCAGCTGTTTTGCAAACTAATTTATATGAACAAAATGTCACTTTGTCAACAACTGTAGACAAAATAACTTTCTTTTCGTTGATGTTCTTACGTAATACATAACTAGTGTCTAAATAACAATTATACCAAATAACTTTTTTAATGAAACTTTCTTATTTGGTTTAGTTTGTAGTATCTTGAACGAGTATGTTAACTAAACTAAAATAGGTTAAACTATTTCAAAATGACGTCAGTTTTTTAGACAATCGGGTTTCAAACTTTCACTATATTGGTGTAAACGTTAGGTTTTCTTCAACACTATATTTAAGAAAGTTGTAAATACAATATTTGGAAAGTATTCAAATACGCAACACTATTGTGACTTGTGTAAACAAATTCAGAGTGTCCTGTTGCATGATGGGAGCCGTATTTGTACAAGAGTTGTGTCAATACTAGGCATTTCTGTTGCTGCAAATTGTAAATTGTTATTTTAGATAAATGCATTTAAGTTTAGTAAACACAGATTATTAGTAAAGATTAAATAAGAAAAAATGTATACATTTTCTCTCATACACTTTGCACAAATAAACACAGTTTAACTATCAAATAAATAGACTTAGTACTTCCTAATTTATTACAAATTCATTATTTGCTAAATTTAACTGAAATTGTGACTACTGAGACAAATTTACTCACTATTTTTTATCTAACTTGTAAATTATAAAACTCGAAAACAAGATATCACAAAAATTACGTTTACTTAATCAAACGGGTTTCAACGACAAAATCGCCATCCTCAGTGATGCATGAGCTACAATAACTAAATTATAACTAACCTAACACATTTTTTTTAGGGAGGAAAAAAATTCATACTTATACAGATCTCTCTCCAGAGAGATACTGTGGTACTCTCCCCCTAGGGTATACCCACTCTGCGCCAACCCCCGTGTTTATACAAATCTAAAGAGGCGTGGCCTATATAGTCTTTACTAATCAGCAGATAGTAAATGTGTTTTAATCACCTGTAAAAGTCACTTTTAAACACATTTAAACAGGTGATGGTTTATGTTTGTTTTTATTCATATTTCAAGGTTAGTTATATTTTACAAATGTCATCCTTCTCTTGGTTTTTCAAGACAATATTCGGTAAGTTTATAGTTTGATATATATATTGGGGATTAATCTCAGTAAATTAAATTATTTTCACATACTTAAAACATACATGCAGAATCAACAACAGTAAAATGCCTAAAAGGAAAAAGAGTAACCTATCACAAGTATATAAGTACTTCAGATAAAATTACATACGTCCTGAATATTCATAATTTAATACAAGTATAATGCTAGTGATTTATGATTACGTCAAATAGATAGATAGATTTGTTAAACCATTTATGTATTTTTCTTGTGCTTTTGACAAGGATTTAAAAATAAATAAAAATATGGAGTATTTTTCTTATTTTTATACATAACTAAATTATATTTATTTAGCGAATATTTAGACTACTCGTATTAAATGTACAGTATTGTGAGTAAACTTTTTGAATGCCTCCTGGGTCCTAATTTTAACTTAAACTGTTTCTATTATATATTTTCAAGAAAAATGCGCTACTCATTTCTTAGAGTGGTTCCTAATTAACATAATTTAAAGTTTATCCTACAAAATATCCTAAATTTGTATTTATCCTTAATTGTATCTTCTGCCCTGACACGCGACGGAATGAGAAACACGTGCTGATGTAAGTGGCAAATTTATATGTTAAAGGTTTCCGAGCTTTCAAGTTAAGCCTATCAAGAAGGTGCTTCTTTGGTTTTATAGGAGGTAGGAAACAGGCGATGTTTTTATTATTTTTATTTTATATAAAGTAAAGCAATTTATGTAAGATAGAACATATTTGAAAACATTAAATAGTATTTTTTAAAATTTCAAGTTTATTACCTTTATAACTTTACTTCCTTGTAAACAAAACAGAGTATGGAGAAAGTTATGTGATGTGTAAAAAACTCTATGTTGTATTTCGCACTAATATATGCATCCTACTTGAGTGCAAAAAAGTGTTCAAATTATGTATGTCTGCAATCATCTGTCCTCGTGCAGATCTCTGCTTAATAAACGGGAGAGCCTATTCTTATCAAATTTCGTATACGAATATTTCAACGCTTTAAAAAAAACTCATAATGAAAGGCACCTGCCATTAGCAAAAACGATTTTGAATTTAAATGAAAATGGATGTTTTGGAGTTATTGGCAAAGAAAAATTTATCGATTCCGCTAATATTTTATTAAAATGTAAAAATCAATGATCCACACCCGTGTGCAAAATCAAATAAAAAGTATTACCGTTCAGAAATAATTTAAAAAAAATGAACTTTGACTTCCATAAAAGGGTGATTTTAATCAAATACGATTTACTGTGAGTACAAGAAAAGCAAGTGAGTTATTTCTTTAATTTCACACATTTTGACTGACAACTACTGAACTGTCATTTTTGGTAGTGAATAGTTTTGGTTGGTTTTGAGGTTAGGTAAGTAAAAAAGTTTGTAGAATTTTTGATATCTGTTATGGTTTCATATATTATTACCAACTGAGCATTTGTGTCAAACAAAGCTTCAATATAAGCCAATAATATATTGTTTGTATTTAAATGTAAAAAGAAAAAATGTTTGAAGTCAGGGGATACATTCTTTATTCCATTACATATCAAAGTATAATATATGGTATCCTTGTTGAAGATATTTACAAACCCTTCACACACTGCCTTAGACAATACAAACTTAAGGAAACCCCACTATCTGGATTGAGTCAACACTGGACAGTCTGCAATAAAATTAAATACGTCTTCTGCGACTCCTAAAATACATAACGAAAACAAATAGTTTCTCTCTTCAACCTACAGTTTATAGTTCTTACGAATTACTCCTGCCCTACATTTAAGTCACATTTTATTTCCTTTATCTTTTATTTATTATAGGTACATAGGTATGACTGAAAAAAAACTTTCACTCCACTTTATTTTGTTATTATTTAACACAGCTAAACATGATTTGTAACCGTTTTCTTTGTAGTGAGAGGCTTCTATGCTTCTATAAACCACGTTTTCATTTGGTAATTCAGGATATGGATGGGAAAATTTGGCATATGGTCATGTGATATATTATTTTGAAGGTTATAGAAAGAAGAAAAATTACATGAAGTTTTGTTTGGACCACTGTAACTAAAATAACGACTGTTAAAGTGATTGTATTAAGATAACTAAAGGAAATTATTTCTCCCCACCTCAACTTGATTGTTACTTAATACATTCAGATTATGTTTTCATCAACCTTTTCAGATAAAAAGCTACCTTAATAAATCCTCATTTTGGCTACTTGTCCAATCAAAAAATGGGCTGACTCAACTTTTTTTTAAATAGGACGTATGGTCATGTGATACCTCAGTTTGAAAGTATTGTTGATACGTATAGGTGTAGATCCGCTCTCTTTGAGTCACTAAAACCTCTTCTTTGCTTCACCATTAAAATTTAAAAAGCGTAAAATTTTAAAACTTTCCATCTCAAACTTCTAAAATCAACACTCTTCTATGTAGCACCACTAAAGCGTTTACCGCCTTGTATCTTGAGCTCCTAAAATCTATATTCTTCTTTGCGGCACCACTCGTTTTACAAAACCTTTACAACCTTGCACTCTGACTCAAACTCTTCTTTGCATCACTACTAAAATTTACAAAGCCTTTATAATTCTTGAGTTCTTTAATGATTTCTAAAATCAACATGAAAAGTTTTTTACTGCTCCTCCTCAACAGATTACAAAGTTGAACTGATACGGCATGTCTTGAAAATAGCAGCTTTACTCAATTAAAAAGGATGATTTTAGCGTCAGTTAAGTTAACAGGAAAACTCCAGATCAGTAGTTTTTAGAAACTTAAAATCGGATTAATTTTTATTACCTTTTTAGATACCGAATCCGTGGCTTGGATTTAGTTTATAATAAGTTTTTTTTTTCCTGCATGAAGAGCTTATATTCTTAACATTTGTACATTTATATATGCAGCTTTATATTTATGCATTCAATCAAACTCGTCTAGTGTAACAAAACAGTCGTTTCACCTCACAAATACTTATTTTGCAATCCGTACAAGGCCACTGTTTACAGCAGTAGAACTATTATAATAAGTTTACCTCTCAAATCTTGGAGTACGAGGTTGCTGTGAATAGCCGTTAAAACTCTGATTAAATCCAACAATTGATGAGTTTAATCAGTTCAAGGGTTAAGCTTTAATCGAAGGAGAATAGAATGACGCCCCAGTCTAAGCCCTTAAGAGACACTATAGCTTCTTTGTAAAGCGAGACACTAAATTTTTTTTTGTAAAGCGAACACTTAAACAGAAAATATCACATTACATTCTTAAAGACTTCATAACCAAGTAATATTTTACAAAGTTTTATCAATGACTACATAAATACTATAAGACACGACATTGCCATGTTAAATATTCTACGCTTATTCTTGAGTTGTCCAATACCCGCTAGGGTGTGGAGCTGTAGCTCTGCTAGAGAATCTGAAGTTGATGTGACTGGCGCTAGGTGGCTCTACGGTCAAACAATGTTTCAGTTGCGTTGCGCCGTTAAGTAAATAAATAATAATCTAACCTACTGCACTGGTCATTTCTCTGCGCCCAGGCTCGTCACTACCAACAGCACCAAAAACATCCGCTTTTGCTGAAAACATTTTCTAAATACTCATACTATCATGCAATTCTAGTTAAAAGAACAAAAACGTTAAAATAATACTTTCCCCAAGACGATCGTAATTATGAGTAAAATATCCATGTGATCTTATACATTTTTAAAATCTTAAAAAAAAAAAAAAATGTTACGGAAACACTGGTCGTTTATAGTTTTAGAAATATTTTGAAATATATTGAAAATATTGTAATGAAATATTTTATAAACCTTTTCTCAACATTTTTCTAATATACGCCGGAAAATATTTTTTAAGAAGTTAAAAACATATTTGATTTTGGTTTATGGGAAAATGTTTTGCAATACTGTTTAATGTTTCAAAAATATTAATAAAATATTGTTTGGATACTATTGAAAACGTTTATAAAAAATGTTTTAATAATATTTGTTACAATATTTTACAAAAGAGATTTGAAAACTTTGTTTACATACGTAACAACATAAAATAATAACCTTAAGAAAAGCTTGATAAATTTATGGGGGGGGGGAAGTAAAGACAATTTATAAAGTCACCGTAGAATTAAAACATAGTAAAATTTTAAAATATATTCTTACATAAAAATATGACAAGAAATAGCATCATAGGACTAAGAAAATTATTTAAATTGTAAAAATCATAAATATTACAGATAAAATTCATTTGTAGTCAAAATAATAAAATAAAAACCTTAATAATAGCTTGATAAATTTGTGAAAAAAAGTGAAACTAATAACTAAATACAAATTTATAAAGTCAACATAGAACTAAAATATCGCAAAATTATAAAATATATTATTACATAAAAATATGACAAGAAATAACATCATAGGACTAAGCAGTAAGAATATATTTTGTGTTCAATTTTCTAAGTTTGTTTTTTTTTCTAACTGCTGCCCTGTCGTTATCTGTTTCTGGCTATAAAACAATTTGGCAGGATAAAAATAAACGTTTATAAGTGTTGGTAATAAATAATTAAATTACATTCTCAAAACGTAATATTCTATTATGTTAGCCATTATATACTTGCAACATACAATGAATTTATAATTGGATGTAATATTACATTAACCCTTAACTGGTACCACTAGTTTTTCAAACGCAAATGATAAAATGGGTGAAAACGCAATTATGACTGATTTCACAATCAAAAACATGTTTGCATAACAAATTTTACAACTCATCTTTAAAATTTTCAAACAACTCACAAAGTAGATATAAACGTTTACACTGACCAAACACTCCTTACTTCACTACATCAACATTGAAATAAAGCAAAAAAAACCTAAAAACAGATAGAAGAAAAGCAGTTAACAGAAAAGCATTAGCAGCTTCAATTTAACACCTCACGACATTGTTACAGTAAGATGTGGGTATGGTATTGGGGTTTCCCACTATCCTTTCCTTTTTTAACAAATCATAAATTAATTTGTTTTCAAACGATAATTTTACACACAACAGATTAAGAAATACGATAACGGAAGTAATTTAAAAAAAATTATACTAGGCCTAATTATTTTGAGCTCAATTTTTCAAGTTTATTATTATAACCAATGTAGGCATTTTCACATTATTATAACCAATGTAGGCCATCGCAAAATCACTAAACCGCCCGATTCCGTGGCCCCAACTATAGACAAGTCGCGACAAAAACATATACAGAAAAGTCGCGGGAAAAATAATTTTACAGATTTGTGTTCACAAGTGAATTACTAAAATTTTGTACATCTTGAAAATAATTATAAAAATTATTCTGCTATGTTATATAACTTTTTTAATCAAAAAGTTTTGTAACGGTAAGACATATTTTTGTGTTCATGGCTTTCTTTCCCCAAAATATATTACTATACCATTTTTTTCAAGCTTATAGTTCATAACGCTGCTTCTTTTTGTATGATGTGGTATATTTGAAATTAATTTTAGGGTAAGGATTTTTTTATTATTTTTATATATTTTTTATATTTCTATTTAGACTAAATTACTAAACTTTTAAATATCTTTTAAAAAATTATAAAAATGTTGTAGTATTTTTTAAGTACCCATAAACATTGACAATTTTTGAGAAATTTAGATTTTTTCAGTTTTTAATGGTTTTGGGGGAGGCCATAAACCCCTAAAATATAAATATAAACTAACGTCTGGAATTGTGGTGAAATTGTCAATTAAATATTGGTTTTCAATTGAATAGATACAAAATTTCATCTGAATCTGAAGCTGGATATTTCTGACACACACAGACATACATAACCGTGAAACCAATTTTTTGTATTCAGAGAGTAAGAAAACGATTTTTTATTTTTTTAAAAAGGCATACTATACATACATGTAGAGGGATGCATTAAAACCATGTCTGTGCATTAGGCCTATAAATACTAAATTATATGTGCAAATTAAATATTATCCTATCAAAATAAAAACATGTACAAGCTCAAGACTATAGAAATAATAATAAACCTCCAATCTACACAGCTTTGGGCGAAGCCGGGTAAAATAACTAGTAAGACGGAAGTAAGTGAGAAGGTTTGTGAGAGAGAGGTCAACAGTTGTACAGTCTCAACCAAGTGGGATGCGTACAGTCAAGCACCTGCTGCTAGCGCTTTCTGATAGCTGTGAGTCAAACTTGTGATGAACAGCACCCGTAAAGCGTAGACTATTTCCCTATCCTATGTCGTGTCTTATAGTATTTATGTAGTCATTGGTTTTATAAAGCAAAATTAAAGATATTTAAATATTTGAAAACTAATGCAGAACATTACCTGTGAAATCTGAAACACAGTAAATAATCAAATAAGGCCACTGACGTTTTTAAAGTCGTCATAACGAATTTTCCAATACTGAGAAAGTTATACCAATGACTACATAAATACTATAAGACACGACATAGGATAGGGAAATAGTCTACGCTTTACGGGTGCTGTTCGTCACAAGTTTGACACACAGCTATCAGAAAGCGCTAGCAGCACCTTTTCACTTACTTCCGTCAGCATAGTCAGTGTTGTCAGTTCGTACGCTGAGATAAGCGATTCTCGACCTTCCCTCGCATCTCTGGTCCCATATGTGGCATCAGTGCGTTTTATCTTACCCGCCTGAAACATTGTTTGACCGTAGAGCCACCTAGCGCCAGTCACATCAACTTCAGATTGGTCACATCAACGCCACCTAGCGGGTATTGGTCAACTCAAGAATAAGCGTAGAATATTTAACATGGCCATGTCGTGTCTTATAGTATTTATGTAGTCATTGGTTATACTTAGAAATTCTCGATATTGCCTTTTTAAAATAATTTATAGGAATTTATTAAAACATAACTAGTTCATATTTTTAATCTAAACATCCTTGTTTACATTTAAACTTACCCTCAGGGGCTCACTAGAGTGAGTAAGGGCTTGGCAATCCCGAGAGAACTTAGCTGAATCTACAAATCTTTCACAGTCTTGGGTTAGATATTTCATCTTTTCTACCGGGTCTTTTTTGACCTTATTCTCTTCCAACCCTGAATCTACTAAAGTATTCAAGGGCTAAGGCTCTTTTATAAATCGACGATGACTGAAAGATTTTATGTCTTTAAACAACTAGAAAAAATTGTTTAATACAGTAAAACTCTAGGCAATTTATCATAACACTTATCTTTTCTTTTCTTTTTTTAAATATACGTTTTGCAGTTATATTACACACTTTATATTATGTTGTCACACTTTACATCATGCTTTTATTCAGCCCCATCATACAATGTAATACAAGGAGATCCTCTAAATGTTATGACCAAAAGTTGGTTTCGTTGGCCTTGTAGGGAATATTAAATTGTATTGGTAAAATCAGTACATTAGGTGGTTAAGTTGGTTTAAAACAGTTGTTATAAAGGTTTTCTGTACCTTTTAATTGCATAAATACCTACTTTTTTAACGCCGGTTAGGCCCAAAAAGGCCTCGTAAATCTGTAGATGTTAAACCGTCTCCACTCATTTCGTTCGTGTCAGTTTCTGGGGCCTGGTGACGTAGTGCATATAATATGAAGAAACCTTCACTCGCTGTACTCATATTGGTGACTAACTACATTTTTGTCATATCTTCGTTATTTATTTTGTCGTCGCAGAGAGGTTCCATAACATAGAGAATTAAAATCTGCAAATTTAATGTTATGTAGTGAGTTATAAGTTGAATAACACATGAGATGTGAACAAAAACTGTTTAAATATCTATTGTTTAGATAGTCAATGTTTCTGAACTTCAATTTTAATTTGTATGACTGCCTCCGTGCTTTCTTTATGACAAAGACATCGACGACTAACGATCCGCATTTTGAAAATCACTTTTTTCTTTTTCTTGAGGTCATGAAATGAATGTAAACTCCAGTCAAAGATGAAGTTATTTTTTTTAATGATTTTACAGGGTAAGTAAAATTAATTAAATTCCTTATGTTTTTATAATTTGCTGAAATGTAGACAATGAATTGAAATGTTTAGAATAAAGACAAACCAAGCCGAGACTCGGCATATCAAGCCATGTTACACGAACATGATTGGTAAGAACAGTATTCTGTGCTTCATGGCCGCCGTCTCAACACGTAGTTTCCTCTCACGATGTATAAGCGATGATCTGTCAATAATTGCGACCTTTACTCTGTGCTTCGTGATTGATGGATTCAGGCGTCTACATTATCTAGAAACGTGCTGCGTAACATTTTTAAAAAATTAGTTTATTATCATTAATTTTAATACGATTGGAGAATTCTAATGAAGAAGAACTTTCATAATTATTTCAAACGTGCACAGTTAAAGGTCCGCGTCAAACATTAAAATCGGTCCGTTGGAACTCTAAATATAGTTGTACAAATATATCTCTTATTCATTATACTCGTATACACAATATTTTCTAGTTGACAATTTTCATATAGCTTATTATGAGCAACATATGTAAAATAAAAATGAAATAAAGCCCTAAATATTACAATTTAAATTGTTTTTAAAAATACTTCTATTTTAATAATTGTAAATTATTATTATAGCTTCCAAATTAGCATTTTACATCGAATCTATTCTAAAAATATAATTATTTATAAGGTAAAAACCGATGAACTTATACATGAAAAATACGTTTATAGAGCTTTGTTTTAAATTTTAACCGACTACAATTTTGAATTGGTTTAACAGATTTTAAATTTATTTTCGCCATGTTTCTTTATTCATTAAGCTCTTCAAAATTATATTTCACACGACCCTACTTATCAATTAATTAAGTAATTGTATTAACACCAACACAGCTAACCCAGGAGGGAGGGAAAAATTATTTATTCTAATTATTCACAAAAACCTAGGAGAGCCTCCTTAATACTTAAGATATTTGAATAAATCTCACTATAGCTCAATCAAACAAAGTTTGAATATATTATTTAAACTATTAAGATCAATAAATATAGGACAGGACTTCAGAGAGCACACTGTATATAGCAGTAAAAGGATTAAGGACGCTTAAACCCTCAAATTTTGGATTTGTCACTCTGTAACTGATGTGACTACCCGTTAAGGTCTAATTAAACCCTTGAATTGATGAGTTAAGCTTTAATTGAAGGAGAATACAAAGCTGACCAATTTAAGCCCTTGTATAGAGTTACGCGTGGGAAATTAGTTATTTTTATGTTGGCAACAATGTGTAAATACACGGAATAAAGAAACCAATCTCACTCAGCTGTTCAAAAATGAGCTTCGATTGAATGGATAAGTGGGCTCTACAACATTGTGTTTTCTAAGCAATTTAAATATAGTACTCTAAATACAGTTCACAATTCAAACATACAGGGACACTTTAAAACGAAATTAATTAATATTCATTTATCAGAATTGTTCTTACAGTTTTTCGACACCTATACATATTTAAACTAAATAAATTAACAATATTGCTAATAAAATGTTATTCTCATCCAAACCTCAACAACAATTTGCGAATTCATATTTTCAATGACTGCAAACTTTGTACACAAGTTTTAGTTGAAGTATTTCCAAAGCTAACTATTTCTTGTTACAATCCATGGCCTGCCAGATCTCCTGACCTATATATCATTACTTTTACCTAAGGCTATGCAAATCGCATTTAGATCGCAGATGAAGTGAATTCAATTATCCAACGTGAAGCGAAATCAATTACCCTAGAAATGTTATAAAAGGAAAGACAATTTCGTTAGACGTCTTGATTTGTGAATTTAAAGAAATGGTCTTCGTTCAGATAC
The DNA here is from genome assembly GCA_963513935.1 of Aphrophora alni. Lineage (NCBI taxonomy): Eukaryota > Metazoa > Arthropoda > Insecta > Hemiptera > Aphrophoridae > Aphrophora > Aphrophora alni. Next base: position 17,227 of record CAUPSG010000292.1, read on the forward strand.
TGTGATTTTTTTAATTTAAAAAAATTAAAATATATCTCATTAGTATACCAAGTTTAAGGTAAATTTGATAATTAAAATTTTCTACTTCCGTTTTATGTTTCGTGGCCACATGAAACTGAAATAGTTATTTGTGCAACTAGTGAGCAAAGTGGCACTTTTTTAAACGAGAGAAAAATGTTATCTAGTTTAAAAAAGACACTTTGCTCACGAATTGCACATTATACTTTGTCTACAGTTAGTTGTTATTTTGAAACAAATAAAAAACATACTTCAGCAGTAACACAATTTAATAAAACATTAATTTAATACATTAGTGTTCAAACAAACAATCAATTATTACAATTCGATCTTTAATATCCGCATTTTTCTTATTTTTCAGATTATTTAAAAATCTGAACTGTCCATATTTTAAAACTAACTACACAAAATATAGCAGTAGTGCTAAACAACACATGAACACTGAGTAGTAGTTCTCACGTCAAAATTGAGGTTATTTATGAATATTACAAATAACTTAGGTGTATTGTTGAGGAAACGGGATTGCCAACTTCAAAACTCGGCAAACGAAAAATACTCTCCGTGTACATACACTGTCAGTCATCTTCATGAATAATTACTTCCTTTTGTCAACAACTGTAGACAAACGTTATTTTCGACATACCTTCCGTCCGTCCCCGTTGATGTTATACGTAAGAACCAGGCCTGCCACAAAAATAGGAACATGAAATCAGTATAAAAGAGTATAGTGTGGTCACGTAGAACCCAGAAAGATACAATTTTAAATGTCAAAATGGAAACCAATTAAAACAATTTTTGTTCATATGTAGTACTAATTTAACTTACACAACAAATTAGTAAAAAAAATTTCATATTTTTATTCTGCAAGTAACAATACCAACCCTTTTACAATAACAAATAGCGAATTTATATGTCAACTTTTTTGGGAACCTGATCTTTCAGAAAATGTACAATTCATATTGGGACAGTTACAAGATCGCTAGAATCGAGTCACACAGACATGAGTCGATTTTTGATCAACATAAATCATATTAAACATTATTTGTTGACCCATATATAACTGTCCCTTTAGTACATACATGTGAAACAGTAATAAAACGTACGCTATAACAAATCGGTGTAATATACTTTCACAGAAGAATGCAAGAAACATTATTTGCTTCCTTATTTGAATCACTCCCACTGCATTGTTGAGAATTTATTACCGCATAAATCAGAGGTTCAACTTGGCTCTCGTTTGTTGTAGCAAGCTATTTCTATTGAAATAAGAAAAACAAAACAAGAATTACTGCTGCGGCTGTTTTGAGTTTGGCTTAAGTTAACATAAATTAGTGATAAAAGTATAGATTTTTTCAAAAATCAAAGAGTATTTCATTTTTATACAAATTAGTTCATATTACACATTATTTTACGAAATTTCCATTTACAAAATTTACTTTAGTTTATATTGCACCAAACTAAATAATGGAACAGTTAAATAACATGGCCATTTTGAATTTTTAAGAGATATAAACAGAAAATAAATCAAATCAAATTGTCCTGACTGACTTATCAACGTTCGAGTTACATCCCTAAAGCGAAATTCGCTGAGAAACTATTAAGCATAGATTTCTAAACAGTCGACCTCTAAGGAAATAGTCTTTGAGAAAACTAGAGATCTGGATACAAAATAAAGATATATTTAAGATAGTCAGGGCACTTTGAAACCCCTGATTCTAACAAATTTAGCTCAAAGTGAGTTTGGAATTTTTCAGAAACATCACTGCTGGGGAGAGGGGAGCTCATTAATGTTACGCCCAAAATAGTAACAGGAAATTTGAGTGAGAATGAATGTGTGACGTGTTGGCTAACAAAACATCTACAGCTGTGGCGAATCCAAGAGTCTCGCTATGCACTTCATCAGCACTTGAACTCAGAGCACGAGATCAGCTGGATGAGTCCTTCGTGGTTGAGCATCTTCCATCTTCTTCCTCTAAGACTTCTTGGTGTTCCTTTGAAAATAATTACATCAGACCTTTCTATCTCGTTAGGCAGGAGTTCACTCATGGCAGCTTATGTGGAGTAAATGTGACCTGTGAGAGTAAACTGCAAACCAATGAATGTTTGGATTTGGAAAAGACTGAGACTCTTAGATCTTTGTCAAAGGCAACCTTCTCAAGAAGATTCTGAAGCTCATAGAACAAACCTGTCTTCCTGGGGGATATACGTTGTATCAAACCATCTATTTTCTATTTGGTAGAGCAATAAGCCCTTAGGTTGATGTGCAAAAGTAATAGCACAGCTCAATTAAAGGAGCTGAAGGTGGTAAAAATGGGTAACACTTGTTTTCACAAACTCCTCTATAACTTTAAGGTCCGATAGGTTATCAACATTTTGCTTACAAAAGTTACTCATACAAAAGTCTCTAAAAGTACAGTAAGCCCTAACCAAACCCTAAATGTCAAAAGAAATGTTGTTTTACTAATTCGAAAAAACTCGTCATGACAAATGAACAAATACAAAACGGACATCATTTCTAAAAATATTTTCTTATTATCAAGAACCTTCAAAACTAATATTTTTCATAAATATAAAAATCGATTATTTTTACCCTCAATAAATTACGTAGTTGTGAAGATTAACATCTTTTAGATTCTTTAAAAGTTCGGTGAAAAACAACCTACCTGTAGATTGTCTAAATTTTCTAAAACTAGAGCATTTTTATTTGTCAGATCGTTAAAGCTTTGAAAAATATTAATATTTCTTTGTTACTTTGATATTTTAATAGAATTTTATTCACTATATGAACGGAAAATATAGTAAAATTATATATTCTGTATAACAATTTGTAAAAATATTAACGAAATAGTTGTACAAAGCATTTCTTTAGAGGCATTTTTAACCACTCAAGAAAATTACAGATTATCCTAATTCAGTGAAAAACCCATCTCTTAAAGTACTCCTTCATTATGTAAGTTTTTCAGCTAATTTTGTTTATGAGAGTCATTAAAATTTTGGGAGCGCTATACAGTGTGTCTATAAAGTCACGGTAGAATTTCAAATTGTTATAACTATTATAGCTACTTAAAAACATTCTAGATGTTCGAAACACTTGTTATTTAGTTTTATTCAAAACAATTAGGAAACCATTATTGTCACTCAAGCTATGGTCCATTTCATCCAAAAAAATAAATTAATAATAATAATAATAACACAAGAACGTACGAAAGTTCAGTTTGTTTCGTGGCTTGAAAAATTTAATTCTATGCTATAGTTCAACGCGATTTATGGGGCGGGTTTTATGAAGAACCTCTACACACATACACCCCCCCACACACACACACACAAACTCGTAGATGGGATAAACAATTACGTAAAACGTCAGGGGGTTGGGGGACAATGAAACTGAAAACATTCGAAATAGCTGTTTTGAAGTCAAAACAAATCTATTCGAAATATTACCGAGAACTGAATGTTTCAAAAACAACTTTTCACAAGGTTTCAAAAAACTTTACAACCATGGACTTTTATTTACGAGATATGTTAAACAAAATGTTTGTAGTGAAAATGGAACTTCGAAAATTTGAGACAACGACATCAAGAAGCAGTGGCATCTATGTAAAGTGTAGGAAGACATTTGCAGTGCTCTGAACGGTTGCCACATAAAACTCAGATAAAGAAAATAAAATATTTATTCTGGCCTTTCATTTAAGTCATGTATTACGATATTTAAATGTACAATTTTGTAAATATATTTATTCAAAATTTTTCCACAACTTTATGGACACGCTGTATTTAAGAATTTATAAATGATAAATCCTTAAATAGACCAATCATAAACGAAAAATAGGAGCTTGAAAGTCGCAAAACGTTTACTAATAAGCTATTTTATTACATTTTCTGGTTTATTTTAACATAATTTTTAAAATACTAACAGATGAACAAATATATTCTGTTTTTCTTCTACGTAAACGTTTCTATTTTTTAGAAGGACGTTGGTACATTTTGTTGTATGTTTGTAAATAAATCAAAAACACAAAACTGGTTCATTTTGATAACTAAATGTCTGAAAACTTTCATTTTCTATTGTGTAAAACTTGATTTAAATCATTTTGTAAAAATAATATTGAACACAGATAAACAAAAGCTATACAAATAATTATAGTCACTGTGAAAAAAAGCTACATATACATATACATTTTTTTTAGTATATATTCAGGCACTAATACACAATGATTCCCAATCTTGAATTAACATTAGTAAACATATGCAAAAATTCCTTTTTTAAATTATAATTATTGTCTAACAAAATGATGTTTTTCAGAAATCCTATACTGGACATTATTGCCACTGATTTGAAATATTAATATCCCATTATAAAACAATACATCATTCCCAATCGTTGAAAATCATTATGTCTAATCAGTGGTATTAAAATAATTACTTATTCATATATTAGTACTGATTACCATAATGTATTCGTTTTTATTTGCATAATAAATATTTATATGTAAAACAATGCTCTACGTTAAAATGATTGTTTAGAGGTAATTAAATACACAGAGTTTTCACGATTCATGATGATCTTGCATGTAGAAGATTACATTAAATATTATAATAATGGGATTCTTATTTTTAAATGGTTTCGTTCCAGTTTTAGATATATACTCCCGAAATGGCGTGTACTAATTTACACCTTTCGGGGCGAGTTGTGAATTTTTTGGTATTGTAAGTTCCCAAAACAATAACGTGGGGGTGTTTTTGGTAAACAGGGTAAGTTATTTTTTGGAGAACTGGGTGCCCTAGTTTATGAGCTACGTACCCATTTTGTTGGCACGTATGATTGCATCTTTTGGGGAGCAGCAAGTTTCAGTTTTTTGTGAAACGGCGTGGTCCAGTTTTTGAATATCCATGCCAAATATTTAGGGGTAAATGGGTGATTTAATTTTGTTGGTTATGACGTGTCTCTGCTTTTTATGGAGCACCATCTCTAAATTTTGGGGGGAACGGGGAGCTCCAATTTCTTGAAACCTTCATGCTTTTTTGAGTAAATGCGTGTCCCAGTATTTCAGAAGCTACGAGTCCAATTTTCGGGGGTAATGAAGGCCTAATTTTTTGGCTCTACTTTTTGAAAAGCTGTGTGGTTATTGGGGGTACAGTGTGTCTTAATTTTTGGTGGGAGATACGTACACCGTGTTTTGGTGGGAAATGGCGTGAGTTCGTTTTTGGAGAAAACGAAAGGTGTGTATCTCAGTTTTTTCGTCGAGAGACGTGTCCTAGTTTTTTAGGAAACGGCGTGCCTTATTATTTTTGGGGAATGGCTTCCTCAGTTTGTTGAGAAATTGTGGGTCCCAGTTTTTGTGCGGAATGACTCAGTTGGTAGAGGTGCAGTTCAAATTAATGAACTGTCAATTGCTTCGCGGTCACTGGTTTAAAACCCTGTTTAGTTCCTTACTCGCCAGACTTCATTAACCTCACTTCCTTAGAATTAAGTAACAAATAAATAATGGTAACTTATTTTTCAGTAAGGAAAAGAATTAAGCTATATTTAATTTCAATACTACTGGTGATGTTTATTATCATTTGATACTTTTTAGAACTCTGTACCACAGAAATTACAGTTATCATTCGTAATCAGAATAAGAGAAAAGAAATTTTACAACTAGTCGGGTTTTAAAATACTAATAATTTAACATAATCATTAATTATTATTTTTACTTAAGTGTTTTAGGTTTGTGAGTAAAATTATATTTTTATAAAGACATGTTGTATTTTTATAAATAAAATCAATGACAAAAATATATAAAATTAGCTATATTTTTTATTTAAAACAACTAGGTAAAAATAGTGCTAAAAAGAAACTAGTACCTTATAAATAACTATCTGTGTTATTTTCCCTCATGTATGTTGTGTAGAGAAAGTTTTGTGATGGGGCAAAAAAATCTATGTCGAGTGTCATGCTAATATGTACCGTTTTGAGGTCCAGTAAAGTGATTTTAAACCGATGTCTGTCTGTCGCCTGTTTTTGTCTGTCGTGTGTAAAATGTTTTCTAAGTCTAAACGTGTAAACCGATTTTAATCAATTAGCACGTTGGGATATTTTGCCCATAACTCTGGACTTCAAAAAAATTTGTATACACAAAATGTAGGGGTATATCCATAAGAAAAAAAACCACAAAATTAAAAATTTCTCGAAATCCACTATAACAACTTTGATAAAATTTTGCTCAAGTGTAGCTTCTAAGGATTCAAGGATCGATTACCACCTTTCCGATATTGCCGCTTCGTGATATTCTCAAAAAATCGCCAATGATACTGTTATAAAAAAAAACTTAATTACTAAAAATAGGCTCTAACTATTTCCTTCAAATTTTACTAATATGTGAAGATTAATGACTCAAACCAGTGTGAAAATAACAAAACGGTTCTGGAATAATTGGGAAAATACAAATATTGGCCTTGATCGCTGTCATTAAAAATCAAATGACGATATTAATCAAACACGATTTACCCTGAAGACGCGATATGCTCGTGTTGAAGCAAGTTTAGTCAACATTTTTCTCTCGTTTAAAAACCTGCCACTTTGCTCACTAGTTGCACAAATAATTTTTGAGTCGAATACACTTTAAAACGATAGATCACACACACACTGTAACTTCATTATTCAAATTTTTTAATAAAATTTTCTTACTACTTTATACCACATTTGAAACATTTTCCCCTCATATTTGAACATTAATATTAAAATTCTAAATTTTAAAAATTTAATTTACACTCTGCATAGGAATATTTCTGTTTAAAGATTTTCTATTTCGAAATAGAAATCTTTCCCGATGAAGTGATAAAGATTACGAAAAACATTTGATAAAGCCTCCGGCAATCTTTATTGACGGAACATTTATTAGATTATTTACCTCAACGCGGTTATTCCATTCGGATGCCTACCCTTCTTTTGAGAAGTAAAAATAAGACTGGATAAAAAAGTTGAAAAAGAAAGAGAAAACATATGTTGACGACGAGAAAAGTCAAAATGAAGAAAACCAAGTTGTTGGATGTCAACGTAATACTTTCCCAGTATCTCATACAAATCAACTTTTACACTGATTTACTGAATCTCTATATTGTGTATATAGGTTTTTCGTGACGGTATATAGGACAGATTCGTAAATAACAGAAAGAATAGAAAATTGCAAAAAATAACAAGACAAAAAAAAGTAAGTTGTCATAGTAACTTCTCATAGTTTTAATCTTTCGATTGAAAGCCAATAATTTATATAATGTGTGATTTTTTTTTTTTTTTTTTTTTTTTTTTTTTTAATTTTCCACCTCTATTATTGAAAATACGAAGATATATATTGAAATTGTGTTTACAGTAAAGTTATTTACCCTTAAGAGGATCCTTAAAAACGATATGTGCAAAATTCAAAACCACCCCTTCACTTCCCTTTAACACCAAACTCAAAAATCTTTAATGAGTACCTATGGCTTGTGACACATCAAATTAAAGGCCATATGAAAAGATTGGTTATGGTTGATTAATTTCATTAGTCTGTTTATAAAGTGATTAGTATCTTGTATAAAAGAAAGTAAAGTTTTGACTATTGGTTGTCATCATCTATGCAGAAACACTTTCAATTGGTGATCCAATATTGGAAACTATTGATCTTCCTGGTGGAGGTCTAGACGGCATGTACGTTTTCGGCAGAATGTGGGAAACAGGCGTTTTGGGATATTATGAAGTAAAAATATCAATTGTTTTGCTACAAAGCTTGTGATTTTGTTTTGTAATGGTCTGCCTCTGGTCACTCTTTTTTATTTCTCTTTGCCAAATCTCTTTCATTGTTATTTGTATGAGGTTTTTCTTTTTTTAAACATCATGCGCCTCTTTCTGTTCTAAGGCTTGAAGGTACAGTCAGCCAAACGTAATCTGGCACTGACGAGCCGAGACGACGGACTTAGGGCGAGGGAAGGGTGGAGGTATATAAATACTTTCGAAATACATTGACCCGCTTTGTATATTGGTAAAATTGGTTTGTAATCTATCAGATCTATTTAGCAATATATAAGCTGCCGTAATTAAATATACAAATTTCAATCATGGGAGCCAGAAAATTATAGTTGTACAGAAATAAAACCAAGGAAAATAATTATATAAGCTATTAGGGAAGGGAATTTTAACACCGTAGTATATTATTCTACTGTACTTATTTATTTTTTGTAAGATTATATGATATTTATACTTATTTCAACTACTTTTAGTATTCATATTCATTGTTGAACAGCTTTAGAACTACATATATTTCATTTTATACATACTTTTGTGTCTGTCAAATGTAGTCTTTGTTTGTATTTTCTTCTATGTGGCTACATGTTTCGCTGCCACAGGCAGCATCTTCAGGCCAGCTATTATGTCCATAAAACACTCACAATTACACAACACTTGTTACATATATTTTTATACATTTTCTGTACACGTCATATAATAAATAATTTAAATAAATTATGTTTAACATATTTACACTTTTGAGGTACCTCTTTCTGGTGTATTTCATTTAAAACTGATTTGGAAAGATGATGTGCAGTTCTGTTTAATGCTTATCAGTTTGTACTTTGTGCCCTATTAGATTTTCTTGTGTCTTCTTGATTTTATGTTGTTGGCAATATATCAGATCATAAAGGCAATTGGAAGCAAAATTCAGTTTTTCATTCAAAATTTTTTTCTGGGTTGCTTTTGTGGTGTTTATAAATTTCATATTCTTCGATGACGTTCATGGTGTGTCCTTTATTTATTCTATGTATCACTGACATATTATCCTGTATGCTGGTGTAAGAATGTTTGTTATCAATTAAGTGGTCCGTGAATGCTGAGTTTGTAGTTCTATTGTTTCTGCTGTTAGGTATATGCTCTTTAAATCTTTCTCTAAATGTTCTTCCTGTTTGTCCAATGTTAACTTTTAGTAGTTACATATAATAAAATTTATCAAAATAAACTAGCTAAACTATATAAACAAATTATATAAAGTTTTTAAATAGTAACAATTAAATTAAAGAAATCAATTACAGGAGTATGCATGTACGCTTCAGCCACGATTCTCGCCCCGCGGAAGCGGTTGTAGACAGTAGCTGATGTTTTCAGAAAGACGAATACAGGTTTTCTACCTAGAAGCCAAGTGCCAGCTTGGGTAGAGTCAAAACCGTACTCATCGATAAGATGCAGTATCCAGAGACTACCGCAATCATGTAGGCTTATTTTAAACACATCTCCGGATGTTTAGAGATTAAAATTTTATCTCGAAACTTGGGGGTAGCTGATATAAAGGAAAAAACACAAAATTACAAATTACAATTTTCTCATAATCTGCAGTAACAATTTTGATTAAATTTCGCTCAAGTGTAGCCTCTAAGGTCCCAAATAAAACATATTAGCCCCATATCCCCAAAAATGTCGGAAGTCGGGGGAAAAAACCAAAAACTCGCCCTTGGAGTTGTTATAGTAGACGTAATTTCTCAAAATCATTATACATATTTCGTTCAAATTTTAATGAATTATGACCCAAAACCGTAAACAAAACAGTAAGAATAATTGGTAAAAAAATAAATCTTGACAGCCATAATGAATTTAAGAAATACAGTGTATACATAGAATGAGCATATGACACAAACGAAGAAAGATTAGGCTCTATTTAAATGTATACATATTTACTTTTAAAATGATTACTCGCAAACCCGCGTATTTCGGAGAGATTGGAATTTTCTGATGGATCAAAAAATGTTTTTTTGTGTAATTTTTGCAGTTACCATAAGTTTATAAATGTAAAATAGCAGGCGGAGCACCTGGTGATACGATTACATAATACATCTGTTAAAAATCAGTTTACAAAACACTACATGGGCAACAGATATCGTTTACAAAAAACCCTTAGTAGATCTCAAAGCGATATTTACGCGAAAAAAACTAACATCGATTTTGTTAACCAATAAAAACTTTTCTCCGTGCCACCTAAATGTGAGAAAAGTAAATTCGAAATGTCTTCTTCAAGTCGAATTAGGTCAACATAAAATAAAAATACTTTCAAATACAATTTGTTCACCTCTGGGTTAAGGTTGCTTCGTGCACGGTTTAATCAAACAGTCGTATATTATTTTTTTGTATCGAATAATATAAATTATTCCAAACATGAACTCGATTCCTAGAGGGCGCTGTTGTACGAGACCCGAGTAAACAAGTATAAAAGCAAGTAAAGAATCAATGAAAGAAGCTACGAATAAGACAAATGGGTTTTTCTTGAAATAAAAAGGAGTTTTTAATTATAATTAGCCACACCTAAGTGTATGACTTTTATGACTAAGGTTGATGATCACAAAAAATTTAGATCTTCATTATTTGACTGAAACTAAAAAAGTGACAGTCGTCATTGTCGTCTGCCCGTAAGCACTTTAGAGCCACCAAAATAAAGATAGAAACATGAAATTTAATATAAGCGACTATAGAGGGCTCATATAGAACTCTATCGAAATTCAGATATATGTAATAAATATGACAAAATCGTGGCCAATTTTAGTTTTCTCGTTACATCCAATGTATTTTTGAAAGACATAAAATTTGCCGATTTTAATTCAGATTTTAAAAGTACCAATCTCTACGATAAATAACGAAGGTTTTGTCAAAAATCTTATTTCTAATCCTAACCTCAAAAAACTGTAATAATCGTTTTTCTATGAGATCTGTTAGGGCCAAATCATCGACATGAGAGTAGCGAGACCAAAAATACATAACTAAGAGACCCCCCCCACCCCAACCAAAGCAAAGACACTGACACAAACTAAGCGAGTGGAAACTCTTTAATATAATGAAAAAACAACACAATATTTAGTAAATTCTACAATTTAATTGAGTCTTGCCGATCATGGTTTCGCCAGCAACGGCATTTACAAGGCAGCTTAACAAAGACTGGAATATTAAGTAAATTCTACAATTTTTAATTGAGTCTTGCCGATCTTGGTTTTGCCAGCAACGGAATTTACAAGGCAGCTTAACAAAGACTGGAATATTTAGTAAATTCTACAATTTAATTGAGTCTGGCCGATCATGGTTTCGCCAGCAACGGCATTTACAAGGCAGCTTAACAAAGACTGGAATATTAAGTAAATTCTACAATTTTTAATTGAGTCTTGCCGACCATGGTTTCACCAGCAACGGAATTTACAAGGCAGCTTAACAAAGACTGGAATATTTAGTAAATTCTACAATTTAATTGAGTCTTGCCGATCATGGTTTCGCCAGCAACTGCAATTACAAGGCAGCTTAACAAAGACTGGAATATTTAGTAAATTCTACAATTTAATTGAGTCTTGCCGATCATGGTTTCGCCAGCAACGGAATTTACAAGGCAGCTTAACAAAGACTGGAATATTTAGTAAATTCTACAATTTAATTGAGTCTTGCCGATCATGGTTTCGCCAGCAACGGCATTTACAAAGCAGCTTAACAAAGACTGGAATATTTAGTAAATTCTACAATTTAATTGAGTCATGCCGATCATGGTTTCGCCAGCAACTGCAATTACAAGGCAGCTTAACAAAGACTGGAATATTTAGTAAATTCTACAATTTAATTGAGTCTTGCCGATCATGGTTTCGCCAGCAACAGAATTTACAAGGCAGCTTAACAAAGACTGGAATATTTAGTAAATTCTACAATTTAATTGAGTATTGTCTACCATGGTTTCGCCAGCAACGGCATTTATAAGGCAGTCTTTGTTAAGCTGCCTTGTAAATGCCGTTTCTGGCGAAACCACGGTCGGCAAGACTCAATTAAATTGTAGAATTTACTAAATATTGTGTTGTTTTTTCATTAAAATGGAGTTTTTCTAAGTACCTTCTGTCAATAGTGTAAATCGTATCTTTAATATAGGCTTATAGTACACATCTAGAAAGTAGTGATATATCGTACAGTATGATGAGGTTCAAAAAGCTTGGGTAACAATTCACATTTTCTACAAAGCTGAAGACCAGTATTAAATTTAGAGAATCTGAGTGCATTACATTTTATGATGGAGCTGGGTAAGTACGTATTGGCTTATTAAAGAGTCTACTTCTTCTTTGGTGCAGCCTTCTTGGGTGATTCCTACACAGTTGACTTCTTTGAATTATTTGTTTTCAGCTTCTTAGTGGAAAGCTGGTAGTCTTCTTCGCCTTGGACGGAATCTTCGGTTTGTAGCAGCTACCTTCTTCTTCTCGGCCGGCAGTTTCTAAGCAGCCGCGGTTTCCTTTTTCGTGTAATTTTCTTCTCTTTGGTTTGTTTTATGGTACTTTCTTGACTGCAACAGTCTTTCCTTCATCGTATAGTTTAAAATATCTCGAAGTTCCATTACCTTTCGGTTGAACGAGAGTACCAGAAGCTACAGCCGATTTAAATACTTCTTGATGAATGCAGGTAAGTTTTCGGAATCAACCTTGTAGTTGGTGACAATATATTTCTTGACCTTCTGCAGAGACGAACCGCCACGTTTCTTTAGATTCTTGATAGCAGCGATCTTACCCTTTTTAAGGCTTACAGCAGGAGCAGCAGTAACGTTTGTTTACCTATAACTCAAGAAGTACCCATTTTGAAAATATGAAGATCTATACGTTTTGTCTAGATACTTAAAGGCAAAAACGTCGTAATTTTGTTTTTTTTTTCCTACTTTTAAATTTTGAATTATCAAGAATTTATTTTTAAAGTCCCGTAATATAGCTAAAATATGCCCACTTACCAAATTTTATTAAAATCTGTCTGCTTGTTGAGTTTGTCATTTTGGAATATAAAACAGACGCCAGACAGACTTAATTCCATAATCTATTTTTTTAATTCTCTGTCTGAATTAAAATCAAAATAATCCGAGATACGGTCAAAATATGCTTAAATACCAAATTTGATTAAGATCGTCTTAACCTTTGGGGCTGTAGAGCACCACACATACAACACATATTTCCCCGAAACCCACTATTTTGGTCCTCAAAATGAAATGTCTTCAAAACACTTGACATCGATTTTTTGACCAATCATATAATTTTCCCTATGCGACGTATAAAATGTGGGAAAGCAAAAAATTGAAATGAAATACATTTTGTTCTATTTTCTAACCTCTCCAACGAACTTTTAAACATGAAAAAAATTAAACTTCCAGACAAGATTTTGATTTTATGTTTTCATTTATATGAATTAAAACCTTTTTGAAAATCACAGTGTTACAAAAATATCAAATAAATGATTATTTACAAAACAGTCACGTTGAAATTTTCGTTAACTTGATCCAACTTGTTTTAAAAGTTACAATGTGAACTGTTACTCCAATGTTACAAGTTACTTCAATATGAACTGAAGTAAAATATAAACAATAGTCGGATTATTTATGCTTCCAACGAGGCCCATCAGTGGTGGGGGTAGAGAATCCTTTTTCAGTTAAGGTAGTCAGCATTCATGGGTTATACACACCGATGGTTACACCTTAATATTTACTGGCACTGTGGTCCTAATGAATAATCAATCTAATCACAGCACAAGGACCAAGCAAAGCCTAGAGTATTTAACTTTTATTTTTCCTCTCAGAGAATGGTATCACTGATTACAGTAGTTGTGGTGTTACCAACTGTTACTTCTTATTCTAAGAACATTGTTGCTAATTTCAAGCATACTTGAATATATAATATCTATGATTTTCTAATTTTGAATATTTAAAAAACTTAAATCTATTAATTATGAATGTTGATGAAATAGTTGCTTGTATTTTGAAACTTTGAACTCGATTGTGTTACCACTTTTGATGACCTAACAATTAAATTTAAAATTTGCATTAACACTTAAATAGTTTATAAGGATAGTTGTTTTTTATTTTACAAAATGAGAAATATTGTTTTATAGTAATATTTTTTAATAAAAACGAAGAATTTGTTATACCAAAATAACCAATATCCTTCTTTTTAATTTTGTTTCAAAATATTTCTTACATCATAAAAAATATTAGAATTACTATTAAATAATTTATCTGAACTTCCCTCCCCCCCCAAACATATGTCATTTTTTTCTCTAACATTTTTTTCATCTTAAACATATTTTTTCCGTTTACAAATACAATTATGCATTAAGTAATTTTTTTTCCAAAGCAAGTACTTTGAAACTCATTATTATTTCAGACTTGAAGGAGTATACAAGAAATGTCTTCTCTAAAATCACTAAACCTAATTTTTAATCAGCACAATACTTTCTCTAGTGGAAAAGTAAAAAAGCCCAAATTCATTGAACCCTTAGACTCCACGTGTAGGGCGTAAACACAAGGATAGTAATCAATGCAAATGGCGACTAAGACAAATGGATATTTCCTGTTTTGTAAGAGCACTTCATCTGCCAAGTCCACGTGGCCGACGATAGTTCTGACGTCACTAGCTGCCTGCAAATGAAATGATAAATACGTCACAACATTTTCAGTCTGACGTTGTACGTAATTTTTTTTTTTTTTTTTATCTAGCTGTATACTCGATTGTCGATCTTAATCTTAATAACAATAATATGCACATCAACCAACTCTACAAAATTAATTATTATACTGATGTAGGATTTTCAAGTAAGAAAGATGTCCTGGAAAACCTTACTTAAATAATTTAATTTTGAAATTGACTATTTGACTATTCTTTAAGATTTACTGTGTTATATATATATATATATATATATATATATATATATATATATATATATATATATATACATAGGTATTTTAGAGAAAGTTATGTTATAGTTCGAATGTTCGATTATAAGTTTTATACGAAAATATCTGTTTTGAGGTTACGTGAGCATAAAAAAAATGGTTTTGAAAATGACTTCTACTTGTCTGTGTCTGTCTGTTCTATAAAGTGCTTTATAGTCTAAAACGAGTCGGCGATTTTAATAAAATCTGTATTGAAAGCATATGTCAAGGCTTTTGATTTATTATTATTATTTTCTTTTGTACAAACAATTTGGGTTATGAGATTACAAAAAAAAGCAGACTTTCTCAAAAGTCGGAGTCTGAGAATGTTGTTCCACTGTTTTGAAATTTCATACCTATCTCTTGAATTTTCTTCACTCTTATCTCTCTAATTCCCTCTCAATCTATCTCTCTCTCTCCCCCCTCTCTCTCTCCGTATCTTTCTCTCCGTCTCTTTCTTTATCTGCATCCCTATCTATGTATCTCTATCTCTCCCTCTCCTTATAACCCTCTCCCAATCTATCTTTCTAACTCACTCCAACTCCATTTAACCC
>CAUPSG010000293.1:0-53804 GCA_963513935.1 Aphrophora alni
ATTTGCTTAAATTGATGTATTCTATCGTTTTTTGTTCCATACCTTTATTGTGTTCTTCATAAGGTCGACACACAATACAAAATTTTATATCATTATAACACAAAACGGCAAAAACAATAATATGAAAAACGAAGTATAGCTTTGTACATAAATAATAAAGTAACATAATAGATATTTAATTTACAAGCAAAGTTTCTAGTCTTTTAAAATCTCTTGGTTTCTTTTCTCCGTCAAAACCACCCTCAGCTATTCCTTAATGTAATATAACTGACAATCATCCCTCCTTCCCAGGTCCCTGATGTTACACAAACATCGATTTAGTAAAGTTTTTCCTTTTCCCAACTCAGTATTCAAATGCCGCATTTTAAATGTTGAATGAAGCCTTTGATCGTAAATAAATTTGTTTTTATTTCATAAGTGAGTTTCAAAAACATTATAGTAAACTTCAATTTACTTCCGTTTATTTAACGTTATTTTTATTAATAAGTTTTCGAGTCCACTTCAGGTTTGTTTCAGGATAATATTCACGACAAATTGAAAATAAAACTAAATGAGCGGAAATCAGTCTGGAGCAATTTTAAGATGAAAACGTAAAGCATCAGCTACCAATCACTAGCGATGATGATATCATTTTCTATGAAGATATTGCTAAGTATATACCCACTACAATCTATTTATATAGATAAATTTTATTCGTTTCCAATTCTCCAAGGCACACAAGAGGAGATTACATTCTTGAGCTATATCGTGCCTATCTTTTCTGCGGTTTTCCTGCGTTTCTTTTAGTCACCTTCATTACCTTAGTTTTGTTCTATATCACAATAAGTCTTAATGCCATTGAGGGTAAATAAGCTAATTCTTGTTTCTGTCAACTATACATATCTCTTTTAATAAACTAAGCACAACATACATTTGAAAATTAAAACTTCTTATATGTTTTAACTAGATTCAATTAATTCTAAGAAGAAAGAGTCCAGAGGAAAATGTATTTCAGTTTGAAATTAGATTAAATAATATTGCTACTAAAAGTAATCCATTCCACACAAGACATCTCCACTTTTGATCGCATATAATTTTAAAATGATTAAACCACTTTTAACAATATAATTTAACAATTTTACAATCTAAACTGCAATATAAAACAAATAACTAGTAACAGTGCAAAATACGAAACTAAAAAGATAAATTTATGGATTATGTAACTTGTGAAATTGTTCTTTTTCAGGGATAACGTAAATAAAAGTATGTTTAGAAATGTTATTCTGCAACAATACTTGTTTAAACTACTTTCAATTCTGAGCAAATATACTATTATCACAATGTTTTGGTGTGACTGCTAGTTTTTGAAATCCTTAAATAGTTATTAAAGATTTGTGAATTTTAAATTTGGTGAAATTAACATTTTAAAAGATCGCCATAACTGACAATACATCCATCACTATTTTGCTTAGTGATCTTAATAATGAAAATGGTGATACTTAATTCCCACCCTTCATCTCTTTGCTATTTTGTACAATAGGGAAATATACTTCATACATGTTGTTTCATTTGTGGTATTTCAATAAACACAATTGTGGAGCTTGTAACACATATTTATTATAACTTAAGTTATACACCAAAACTAGTTTAGCTTTACACAAGGTAGCGTCCATTACTAACCCTGTAGATCAGAGCACATTGTCAAGATCGGCGTTGCCAAATGTCTTACAGTGTTGTCACATTTAGTACAACATCATACTATATGTTACACATGTTCTATTGAATTACTTACAAACTGAAATACATTTCCAGTAAACTTGTCTTATTGTTAAACAATAGATTTAATGCTTTGTGAATTTAATTAATTTTTTATTTATTTATTAGTGGGTTTAGAATTGGTTGTTCTGTCGTAATAACACCATATTTCATTGCTCTTGGAAATTTCTGGGAAAATAATTAATTACATTTAATATTTGTTCGGTATTTGTATTCTATAACTATAAATGAAGTTATTTATAATAATGTTAATATATATTATTTCTGGCACCAATTAAAAATACAAATTTATTTCCCTAACGTACATTTTATTAAATTACCAATACTTCATAAATAATTGTTTTCTTAGAGCTTTGAAAACTATTGTCTTTATATTTTAGCTCTAATCATGTAGAAACAAAAATATTAATAGAACAAATGACAGCTCTGCCGAGCACCTAATAAACAAACAGTGGATAATTTAATCATAAGTAAAAACCATCATTTAAATTATTATTATGTAATATTAATATATTTTGGACTCGAATATAATTTATCGTTTAACAATTTCCTATATCCTACACGTTTTAAATCCACCAGTCACCACGGACTTAGATGTTAAGTATATGAGAAAGTTTGAGCTACATTTGTACCGTTTATATTTAAATACATTTATAAATACTGGAATTTAGCCAGACTTCGAACTCTCCTCTAGACGTAAACATCGTGTCGCAAAACATCATCTCTTGATGTCACTACCCTGCATATGTTGGTATTATCCACCAAGATCATCCATCTAGAATAAATCTGTCCGCATTAAAATTCTACACTCGGAGTGTGTCTCAAATATTACACACAAACTAAAGTTAAGTATGAGTTGATAAGACGTTTAAAAATTAAATTATCACAATCAAATATTACTTAAGAAAGGGTAAAGCAACATTGATGTAAACTATGAATGAGTTTATTATCACTTGTAATTGAATGTATGACTTGCAAAGACTAGTGCAAGTTGAAACAGAAAGTGAAAGTAAACTTATTTGTAGGTAATAACAATGTTTAGATTTGTTTCCTTTCTCAGATATTTTAAATGTTTTTGAAGAAATAGAAATAGATAGTTACTTGCCAAACAAAGCGTATTGAACTGTCAAATGGATTTTCATTCCTTTTTCACTAATGTTTCCTTTCAGTAGTATAATTGTGCTTTGTGAAATCTAATTTTGACTTTATTGTAAAAAATTACTTTTTTTTTGACGTCAGCTAGTCTTTAATGTGCCTCAAAGGTGTGTATATTCGAAAGCATCTAGTCGCTTCGCTCATGTTGTGTCTCAGCCCTAACGTGACTCGAGATTATACATATATGAAATAAATTCCACTCGCTTCGCTCATGTGGGTAACAGCTCTGTTGGATCTCGTTTATATCAATATCATATTTTTTGAGAGGTCAGTGGTCGAAATCACATTTTCGACAATAACTTTTCTATTTATCATTGAAAGAGAAAAATACCACTACATGCACTACATAGGCGGAGGGTTTAGTGTGATATAAATTTAGTTTTTTCTAAAAAAATATTAGACACAAAAAAAATTTAAAAAATGGTCACCAGCCCTGTTCACATTTATTCAATGATCTTATATTCCCTCATGTTTTGTTTTAAATGCAGTTCTAAGGTGTAAAAATTGCACTAAAATTACATTTAAATTACACCACTTGGGATTAAAGTGTTAAAGCAAACTTGTGGCTTTATTCATGCTTTCCTTGCTTCTTTGTATAATCCTTCATTTACATATTTATTCCTTCCTGTACAACCATGTCAATTACATATTCATCTTTACTTGATACGAAGGTGCCGTCTCTTATGAGATCAAATTTATGTTTAACGTAACTATATTGGTACCCACGTTGATCTGTCAACACTTGAACATGCAATCATTCACATTTTCATATATTGTTGTTATTTTTCTAAAATAAAATAATAATTTACAGATCATGTTGAGTATCTCAGCAGAAAAAGCAGAACAGAATTTGTTAAACAGTATAACAAACACACAGAACACAATTCTCATAAAAAAATACGCCTAAGTATCAGACGCGTTTCAACGACAAGGTCGTCCTCTTCAGTGATACACCAGCTACACCAACCAAACCTTTAGATGTGAGTTATGGTTCGACATTCATAAGTCAAGCTCAACATTTAATAAGAATTTGTTATAATATAGCTCAATATTTGGAAAAGTCATATGTTGAGTAGCAAGCTTTTAAGCTTAATTGTGAAATAGTTCGGGATTTGTCAGTATTTTTTAAATTTGATATATTGATTGTAACTCTCAGTTTAAATAAAACCTGTTGAGAATAACTTTAGTAACTGTAATAGAATATTTGGAAAGGAAGACGCTCTCAGAAGCTCTGAGGCATCTGGTTAAAGAATTAGTCTTGTTAGTTGTAGTTCCCTGCTAAAAACGTTTGTGTATATGTAACAATCGAGAATGATGACTTAGGAATTAAAACGTCGTCTTTTGTAAAAAAAGTTTATTGTGTTGGCATTTATTTGGAGAAACAGTTAGACTAACTGACCCATGAAGTATTACTAAGATATAAAGTCTCTATTGGTATTACAAAGTTAGTTAGGCTTTGGAAGGAATTATGTCTACCCAGATTACAACAAAGGGTGACGATATGGGGGTTATTAAAGTTTCCACAAAGGAACTAGGAGATAATATTGTTCGTTACTCACAAAACTGTCAGAAATGATTTGTGAAACTTGTCTTTACATCGGTCAGTTAACTTTGTCTGAAGCTGTTCCTGTCAGGATTTATATTTAAACTGGTGGTTTTATTGAATTAACTTTCTAGGCTTAGAGTTGTCCAAGCACATTATCTTATGGAAATATCACGTTGAAAATATGGTTGACAAATGATATTTTTTCGATGTACAGAGTAATTGGAAGTAGGCTAGACTGAACTTTAAACTGATTCTTATTTTGCAATGAAAAATGATAAATTTAATAGGAGTGGTACTGTACATTCTGTGGAGCACACATATATTATAGGGCGGAGGATGACACATATAAGACATGATTGAAATGACTAAAAGGTTAGCAGTAATTAGAGTAATCACAGCTTACAGAAACGGATTTACAGTTGACACATAGTGGTAGAGAAATGAAAATTGAGAGACATAACTTTTCTAAGTACGTGTTCCTTCTATCCATCATCTATTGACATCGGTCAGAAGACAAGCGAACAATGGATTAAGGATTACAGAAATAAGGAATAATTACCCATAGGAATTACCAACTTTTGCAAGTAATTCTTAAAATTTCATATTGTGAACACTGGTCATACGATTTCGCCCCAATCAAGGCTATGGTCCTAAAGAGAGCCTACTGTACTAATATAGAAATGGTTCTATAGTCATACAGTAGGCTCTCTTTAGGACCATAGCCTTGGTATAAATGTCACTCAAAATGTAGTGATTATAGATTATAGATTTGTAAATTGCTACATTATAAACTTGCTAATCTTTGTAATTGGTGACACACACTTAACGAAACTAATTTAAAGTGTCGGTAGACCCTCACGCATATAAAAAAAAATGTCATATTATCAAAATTAATTTTTGAGTGTAGGAAAACGATAGATTTTTTGAATCAAGATTTCAAATTTAATACCATTTTCTATCACTTAGTTGTTCATTTTTAACAGACATATATTTCTGTCTGTAGAACAAAATGTCACTGACACAAACAAGAGCAGCAGTAAGGATCCAAAGATAATTACTGAAGAGATTGAAATAAATAAGGACTAAAACAACGTCCTGTCAATTCAACTTTTCAATCTTTTCAAAATATCAGTGAATAACATGAAAATCATTTTAAAGATGATAATTTTTAGCAAAAATTGCAATGTTTTTTTTACTTGGATGAATTTATTTGGTTGCTCAAAAGCTCTGAAAGGTGGCATGTATTATGTTTACAGTTGAAGGAAAGGTTGAATAATATTAACTTAGTAGTAACAAAACAATAATAAAAACAATGGTAGTTCAAAGAAATACATAGATACGTGAATATAGATGCACTTGATGCTAAATTATAATTCCGAAACAGTACAAGATTTTTAATATTTTGGAACAGCACCTATCCAAAACAGATAATAACATTATTGATGCAGAATAAAATCTATATTAACACAAGCCAAACGATGTTTTTTCATTCCTAAAGCTATTAAGATTAAAATAAATATCTAGAAGAAATAAGATAACCATTTAATAAACAGTATTAACAATGGAAAGGAGACTTGTACATTTACAAAGGAAAATATATATATTTTTGGAAATAATGACCCTAAAGAGAAAATGTTTAGAATACCTTTGATAATGATGTATTAAGAATAAATTTTAAAACGTAGAATTATGGAGCTGTAAGGGCAGCCTGGTTCATTAAAATATTTAAATAAGATTAAATGAGATTCACGTATCTCATTTGTAGAGAGAATAAAAAAATATTACATCACTTTAAAAATAATTAATGGTAGTAACTCCTTTAACTTTTATACGACTCAGGTGTAGTTTTAGTAATTATAAGTGTAAATAAATTGAAATTGTAACAAATAAATAAATTAAAAATGGAGTATCTATTTTAATTGAATAAGCTTAGCCTTATACGATTTACACTATTGACCGATGGTACTTGGTAGAACTCCATTTTAATGAAAAACAAACACAATATTTAGTAAATTCTACAATTTATTTGAGTCTTGCCGACCATGGTTTCGCCAACGACGGCATTTACAAGGCAGCTTAACAAAGACTAAGGAAAAATATAGAAACTAACATATTATTACTACAAAAGGAAGAACAGTTACTTAGCTAGGGTAGGGGAGGGGGGGGGAGGTAAGAGCAAGGGAAACATGTGGTCGTACGGAAGACAATGGTTTTAACAACGGTGAATTTGACAAAAATTCCACCTGATCATTAAGTACTAATTTGGAGTCTTTACAAAATATTCTCTTAATCTCTAACATTTCTAATAAATTTAATTTCTTACTTTTAACATTAACATGGAGAATCTCAAACTTAACATTATTCAAAAAATCAGACACTACATGAGTTTTTAAATGATTAGAAAAACTAGATTCATTATGACCCAACCGCCAATTTCTTTCGTGTTCCATTAACCTGCATTTAAAACTACGGCCTGTTTGGCCTACATAAACTGCATTACAGATATTACAAGTTAATTTATAAACTCCACTTTTTTGCATGTTATCTATTTTATCTTTACAATTTAGTAACATTTTTCCTAAATTGTTTTTGCAATAAAAAGCTGGTTTACAATGATTTTCGTTTTCTAATACATTCCCAACCGCATAGCTAACCTTACCAATATAGTTAATTCTACGCCATTTTTGTAATTTATTAGACTCTACGGTTGGAAAAATAAGTGATTTAGCTTTATTTTTTAATTTAGTTTTTAAAATTTTTTCTATGAGGTTAACATCATAATCATTATTAAAAGCAATTTGTTTTATGCAATTTAATTCCGTACAATAATCGTTATTAGACATAGGAATGTTGATGAGACGATGCAACATACTATGGAAGGCGGCCATTTTGTAACTAAAAGGATGTTGTGAGGTAGAATGTATAATATTGTCAGTAAACGTAGGTTTTCTAAAAATACTGAAACTATGCTTACCATTTTCAATTTTTATAGTGAGGTCTAGAAAATTTATTTGATTTTGTAAACCGATTTCCATAGTGAATTGTATTGCCTCATTAATAGAATTCATATAATTAAACAGTAATTGAAGCTGGCGGTCAGATCCTTCAAATAAACACAAAACATCATCTACATATCTATACCAGTATTTAATGTTGGCGTTAAATGGGTTATTACTGTCAAAGAGTGTTGATTCAAATTTGTCCATAAAAATCTCAGCTAGCAATGGAGATAGGGGAGACCCCATTGCCAAACCATCGATTTGAGCAAAAACCTTGTTTTGAAATTTAAAATAATTTTGATCGAGACATACTTTAATTACATTAATCAATTCTATAGATGTGCAAGGGTCAACTTTGGTATGATCTAATAATGCTTCAACACTATTCAAACACTCTTGGACAGGAATACTTGTGAACAAACTTTTAACGTCAAATGACACAATTTTAGCGTTAAGAGGCACTTTAATATCTTTAATCTTATTTACCAATTCTAATGAGTTTTTTAATCCAAATTTAGGTTGAAATTGTGAAATTTTCTTTAAAAAGGTATTGGTAAATTTAGCCAGATTATATGAAGGGGACTGTACAAAGGAAACAACTGGACGGATCGGAATATCGGGTTTGTGCAGTTTAATCAAACCATATAATCTGGGAGCCATACTATTCATTACAGGAAGAGTTTTAGAATGAAAATCACTAAAAATACATTTATTATGAGCTACAGTCAATTTAACAAAAAGATATTAAGAAAAAGTTAGTTGATAACAACCTGGTGGTAACTAAAGCAGATAAAGGTAATTCTATAGTTATTTTACCCTCAGATAATTATTGTAAAAAAGTGGATAATTTGTTAGAAACCAATTCGTTTGTACAATTAAAGAAAGACCCAACAAAAGAAAAAACCAAAATTGTTAAATTGACTGTAGCTCATAATAAATGTATTTTTAGTGATTTTCATTCTAAAACTCTTCCTGTAATGAATAGTATGGCTCCCAGATTATATGGTTTGATTAAACTGCACAAACCCGATATTCCGATCCGTCCAGTTGTTTCCTTTGTACAGTCCCCTTCATATAATCTGGCTAAATTTACCAATACCTTTTTAAAGAAAATTTCACAATTTCAACCTAAATTTGGATTAAAAAACTCATTAGAATTGGTAAATAAGATTAAAGATATTAAAGTGCCTCTTAACGCTAAAATTGTGTCATTTGACGTTAAAAGTTTGTTCACAAGTATTCCTGTCCAAGAGTGTTTGAATAGTGTTGAAGCATTATTAGATCATACCAAAGTTGACCCTTGCACATCTATAGAATTGATTAATGTAATTAAAGTATGTCTCGATCAAAATTATTTTAAATTTCAAAACAAGGTTTTTGCTCAAATCGATGGTTTGGCAATGGGGTCTCCCCTATCTCCATTGCTAGCTGAGATTTTTATGGACAAATTTGAATCAACACTCTTTGACAGTAATAACCCATTTAACGCCAACATTAAATACTGGTATAGATATGTAGATGATGTTTTGTGTTTATTTGAAGGATCTGACCGCCAGCTTCAATTACTGTTTAATTATATGAATTCTATTAATGAGGCAATACAATTCACTATGGAAATCGGTTTACAAAATCAAATAAATTTTCTAGACCTCACTATAAAAATTGAAAATGGTAAGCATAGTTTCAGTATTTTTAGAAAACCTACGTTTACTGACAATATTATACATTCTACCTCACAACATCCTTTTAGTTACAAAATGGCCGCCTTCCATAGTATGTTGCATCGTCTCATCAACATTCCTATGTCTAATAACGATTATTGTACGGAATTAAATTGCATAAAACAAATTGCTTTTAATAATGATTATGATGTTAACCTCATAGAAAAAATTTTAAAAACTAAATTAAAAAATAAAGCTAAATCACTTATTTTTCCAACCGTAGAGTCTAATAAATTACAAAAATGGCGTAGAATTAACTATATTGGTAAGGTTAGCTATGCGGTTGGGAATGTATTAGAAAACGAAAATCATTGTAAACCAGCTTTTTATTGCAAAAACAATTTAGGAAAAATGTTACTAAATTGTAAAGATAAAATAGATAACATGCAAAAAAGTGGGGTTTATAAATTAACTTGTAATATCTGTAATGCAGTTTATGTAGGCCAAACAGGCCGTAGTTTTAAATGCAGGTTAATGGAACACGAAAGAAATTGGCGGTTGGGTCATAATGAATCTAGTTTTTCTAATCATTTAAAAACTCACGTAGTGTCTGATTTTTTGAATAATGTTAAGTTTGAGATTCTCCATGTTAATGTTAAAAGTAAGAAATTAAATTTATTAGAAATGTTAGAGATTAAGAGAATATTTTGTAAAGACTCCAAATTAGTACTTAATGATCAGGTGGAATTTTTGTCAAATTCACCGTTGTTAAAACCATTGTCTTCCGTACGACCACATGTTTCCCTTGCTCTTACCTCCCCCCCTCCCCTACCCTAGCTAAGTAACTGTTCTTCCTTTTGTAGTAATAATATGTTAGTTTCTATATTTTTCCTTAGTCTTTGTTAAGCTGCCTTGTAAATGCCGTCGTTGGCGAAACCATGGTCGGCAAGACTCAAATAAATTGTAGAATTTACTAAATATTGTGTTTGTTTTTCATTAAAATGGAGTTCTACCAAGTACCATCGGTCAATAGTGTAAATCGTATAAAAGAAGCCAGTACAGCTCGTCTGACCGTTTTGCTTAAGAGATTAAGGAAGAAGAAAGCATTGTCATCTCAACATTTATGGTTTATTTCACAGTGTCAAAAGAAGAATGTAGTGCCTAAATTCGCTTGTGTTAATTTCAAAACCTTTAGTGAGGGGGGTAAGTTTGCTAAAAATATAGCTCAAAAAGCGTGGTTAAAGTTTGAAGTTAAAAAGTGGTACGGTATTAGGGATAATGTATGTGAACATTTATTATTGATTCATAGTGAATTAACCTTTAGGCTACATCCTGTAGAATTTGATATGCTTGACATGAAGATTTGTAAGTACATTCATGAATTAATTAATGCTAAATATCTATCACAAAAACAGAAACTAGATAGGCTTGTTAAGGAACATACTGGATTTAAAAATATATCTTCACATATTTCAGAACCTAAATTTTACAATAGGGTAGTAAATTTATCAGATGTTCAGTTTAATGATGTAGAAACCGGGTTGTTGTCCAAAGGTTTTAAATACGCACCTGTATCACAACCAGATGCGTCTCAATTTGAAAACCTAGCTTTAGACTCGGATTTAGCAATAAATAATGATATTACAACTAAACACATTTGTGCTAATATAATTAAAAATAATTTTTTGGCTTGTGATAATACCAAATTTAGTAATAAAGACAATAGAGTAATTAAAGATATTAAGAAAAAGTTAGTTGATAACAACCTGGTGGTAACTAAAGCAGATAAAGGTAATTCTATAGTTATTTTACCCTCAGATAATTATTGTAAAAAAGTGGATAATTTGTTAGAAACCAATTCGTTTGTACAATTAAAGAAAGACCCAACAAAAGAAAAAACCAAAATTGTTAAATTGACTGTAGCTCATAATAAATGTATTTTTAGTGATTTTCATTCTAAAACTCTTCCTGTAATGAATAGTATGGCTCCCAGATTATATGGTTTGATTAAACTGCACAAACCCGATATTCCGATCCGTCCAGTTGTTTCCTTTGTACAGTCCCCTTCATATAATCTGGCTAAATTTACCAATACCTTTTTAAAGAAAATTTCACAATTTCAACCTAAATTTGGATTAAAAAACTCATTAGAATTGGTAAATAAGATTAAAGATATTAAAGTGCCTCTTAACGCTAAAATTGTGTCATTTGACGTTAAAAGTTTGTTCACAAGTATTCCTGTCCAAGAGTGTTTGAATAGTGTTGAAGCATTATTAGATCATACCAAAGTTGACCCTTGCACATCTATAGAATTGATTAATGTAATTAAAGTATGTCTCGATCAAAATTATTTTAAATTTCAAAACAAGGTTTTTGCTCAAATCGATGGTTTGGCAATGGGGTCTCCCCTATCTCCATTGCTAGCTGAGATTTTTATGGACAAATTTGAATCAACACTCTTTGACAGTAATAACCCATTTAACGCCAACATTAAATACTGGTATAGATATGTAGATGATGTTTTGTGTTTATTTGAAGGATCTGACCGCCAGCTTCAATTACTGTTTAATTATATGAATTCTATTAATGAGGCAATACAATTCACTATGGAAATCGGTTTACAAAATCAAATAAATTTTCTAGACCTCACTATAAAAATTGAAAATGGTAAGCATAGTTTCAGTATTTTTAGAAAACCTACGTTTACTGACAATATTATACATTCTACCTCACAACATCCTTTTAGTTACAAAATGGCCGCCTTCCATAGTATGTTGCATCGTCTCATCAACATTCCTATGTCTAATAACGATTATTGTACGGAATTAAATTGCATAAAACAAATTGCTTTTAATAATGATTATGATGTTAACCTCATAGAAAAAATTTTAAAAACTAAATTAAAAAATAAAGCTAAATCACTTATTTTTCCAACCGTAGAGTCTAATAAATTACAAAAATGGCGTAGAATTAACTATATTGGTAAGGTTAGCTATGCGGTTGGGAATGTATTAGAAAACGAAAATCATTGTAAACCAGCTTTTTATTGCAAAAACAATTTAGGAAAAATGTTACTAAATTGTAAAGATAAAATAGATAACATGCAAAAAAGTGGAGTTTATAAATTAACTTGTAATATCTGTAATGCAGTTTATGTAGGCCAAACAGGCCGTAGTTTTAAATGCAGGTTAATGGAACACGAAAGAAATTGGCGGTTGGGTCATAATGAATCTAGTTTTTCTAATCATTTAAAAACTCATGTAGTGTCTGATTTTTTGAATAATGTTAAGTTTGAGATTCTCCATGTTAATGTTAAAAGTAAGAAATTAAATTTATTAGAAATGTTAGAGATTAAGAGAATATTTTGTAAAGACTCCAAATTAGTACTTAATGATCAGGTGGAATTTTTGTCAAATTCACCGTTGTTAAAACCATTGTCTTCCGTACGACCACATGTTTCCCTTGCTCTTACCTCCCCCCCCCCTCCCCTACCCTAGCTAAGTAACTGTTCTTCCTTTTGTAGTAATAATATGTTAGTTTCTATATTTTTCCTTAGTCTTTGTTAAGCTGCCTTGTAAATGGCGTCGTTGGCGAAACCATGGTCGGCAAGACTCAAATAAATTGTAGAATTTACTAAATATTGTGTTTGTTTTTCATTAAGCTTAGCCTTGCTTACAAATTTCATTTACTTAAACGTAAACAAACTCTGCTATGTGTTGCTGAATGTGTAACTCGGGCCTGTCCACTTTAATACATTAATTTCATTAATGGAGTCTCTTCACATCTGCTCTTTTACAGTCTTTTTATGCGGGAATTCTTAATTTGAAGTTGTCTCTCTCACTCACATTACACAGCAAGAAAAATCGATTGAGCTGCCAAAATATTTATTTTGGAAATATATCCAGCTAAATAACAAAAATAAAAGCTCTCTTAGCAGAGGGTTTAAATCGAAACTTAACAACGATATATCACAAAAACTATTTAAACGATAATCACAATTTGTGTGTACATAACTAGCACTCACATTGTTTCGGTTGTGACAAAGATGACTATTAAATTTTTGACTTATGAAAGATTTATTTGACCAAAAACATACTGACAATAAGGCCTTACAAATAAGTTATTTGTTTTCTTGAAAGTGTAAACAATTTCAACATTCTTTAACATAACAACAGTTTTATAAATTTAATGACAGCTGATTTGACTGGTTGTGACAAAGACGGATTTTAAATTTTGACTTGTGCGAGTTTCGTTTGAACGAAAATTTCAGTAATGCTAAGACTATAGGAACTTCTAAATATGCAGTCTGTTTCTTTATAGTTTAAATCATTTCAACAAAGAAACTAATGGAATTGAATAACATTAAATCATCTAGAGGTTAGTTTGTCCAATTAGATCAGCATAATAAGATAATCATCATTGTATATATATATATATATATATATATATATATATATATATATATATTGCTTGACATACAGGTGTATTCGTAGATATTACATACTTTTGATACAATACTCTTGTATTAATTTAAATATTCTTAATTTATTATTTGTTTAATTTTGACATTTTTAAAAATATATTTGTCTAAAACGAATGTAAACTATAGTCCCAGCAATTATATTATAAATATAACTCATAATGATGTTATTGAATAAATGTCAAGAGACAGAAACACGTAAGTCTGAAATCAAGTGAGAGTCATTGTTTTCTTTTTTTCCTTCTAGGGGCGTTATAGTTCCTTCAGTAGGACGATTTCATATCTTAGTACTAAGGGTCATTAAGCGATCAAGACAAAGTGATTGCATTTCTTGTGGACTTTCCCGGACTTTCTTTATGAACACCTTAAAAATATATTTATGATTTGTAATGTAATCAGTTTAAAGATATGAAACTAAAACATACATTCCTCTGAGATTTTACAACTTTCTTAAATCAGTAAAAAAATTCTTATATATCTGCGATAATGTGTACTTAAACATCCAAAACATAACATGTAAAAACATAAAAATAAAATTTTCAATATTATCAAATCATATTTGAATATAATGATACAGACAATACTTTAAGCTGAACTAGTTGATAGCAACAAAACTGTGTACTGATTTAAAAATTTCTACAAATTAGACAATTTAGTTTATAAAATTGCCGTTTCATACATAGGTCTAAAATTAATGTGATGTTTATGGAATTAAGATTTTAAGCACTTGTAAGAGACTTTATAGAAACTGTAACAATTAGCTGACACTATTCCGTTAATTATTACCTCCTCCATTTTTTTTTCTTGCTTCATAAACCTAAACAAATTGATTATTATATTTCGTGATTTGAATATGTAGAACTTTACTTTTATCAAACGCTTTTTAAAATTCTCTCTTTATATTTTTAAATAGATAAATGAACTGATGTAATTGTTATTAATTTGGTATGAACGCTAAAATAAAGCCATAATAGGTTGCAAACTGAATAATTCGTCCTTCTACCACCCCCCACCAATCCAAGTAACTCAGTTCATCACCTCCCATCGAGGTCATAACTTAGGATATATCTCACGTACTGAAATTTGAAAAAAAAAAAAACAACATAAAACATCATGACCCATACCCCTCCTTTTTACTTTTGTCAGAACAATGAGTGATCTTTCTTAGTAGGCTTAGGCGTTTATCTCGCTGCAGTTTAGACTAGTTAACCGTCAAAAGCTAACAGGTTTATGTTGGGTTGAAGGGGATGCGTTTCTCCGTGTATGATCTCCAGTCAATACCAATTTAATAGTCAATAGAGTAAATACATTGACCAAAAAGATGGGAGGGGCTGAACGTCTGTCCACACTTGATCTTAAATTCCGTAGAAATATTATATGTTTGTTTTATTTAATACACCGTGTGTATTTGTTGTGTAGATATGTTTGTCTGTTCAATCTTATTAAAATAAATACAATTTTTTTTTAAAATCAGAAATGAATTTGATTAGTCATCGAATCTCCAAAATACATAAATATTTCAACAAACTCCTCCTACACGTTTAAAAATTTTAACGTCAATCTAAATTTTAACTCATAAATTTTAACTAGTCTAAATGTGTTTTTAAAGGGAAATAATAAGAAGAAGAATAAACAATTTAAATATTCTAATGTTTCTTTAGCATATTTTGAAGTTTAGGAAAATAATGAATGAATTTTATTAACATATTTAAGTGGCAAATATATGTGCTTGTATTGAACCAGAATTTAAAACAATTTTACCTCCTATTGTACACTCCTACCACCCTAACAAACAAACCTGTGTTTGATTTATTGAAACCACGTACAACTGGGACCAACCACTATGAGATAATTTGAAACAGTGCTCTATTATAAAATTGGTGTGTTGAGTTATAGCATTCCCAAAGTATTTAAACTGAATTTACTTTTTCGTTTGTGTGAAGATCCAGTGATTATTTCTCGGGTTGCCTTTCTTCATTTAGTAGCAAGAAATCCCTCTCTCTAGTCGATCCTATTAGTTTTTTTTTAGGCATTCTTGTTCTCTACTGACCTGAAGGCTATCAGATTATTGAATAAATAAATGAATTACGTTATCGGTACGTCAACTAATCCTTCCGTTGATTTACAGATTACTGCAGTTTCGGGCTTCGTGAGTCCATCTTCAGATCGTATAAAGTATAAATACTTACTAAGTTATAAATACTTTATACGATCTGAAGATGGACTCACGAAGCCCGAAACTGCAGTAATCTGTAAATCAACGGAAGGATTAGTTGACGTACCGATAAGGTAATTCATTTATTTATTCATAAATTTACTAATCCGTTGGCTACAATGTTAAATTTGAAATTAGATTGTTCTTCTTTTATTTAAATTTGTAGGTTTGGTTTTTGATTCAGATTGTTGGTATTATTTCAAGAATCATTTTATGCTATTTTTTTAAAGCAAATGATACCCGAGATTATTATTCCTTTCAAAAAAAGAAACGTCGAAGATTCTTTACTCTACTGTTACACCGATGCACAATTTTTCAATAGCATCTTAGTTCAAAAACTTGTTTAGTGTTCAGAATATTAACTTATCTTTTTTTTTAAACTTTAATGTAATAGCAGATATTTCTTGTTGAAACTCCATATTCAAGGATAAAATTAAGCAAAAGCTTAAAGTTTCAAATATTTAATAGTATAAATGAGGTACAATTGTTTCGCCTTGCGGCATCGTCGGGCAACTGATAATTTACAGATAATTATACTATTAAATATTTGAAACTTTAAGCTTTTGCTTTATTTTATCCTTGAATATTAACTTATGTTACATTTTATTTCTATTAAACGGAAAGCTTGTAGTATCTGAAAACAAAAATAAAAATATTTTTAATGATGTCAAGTGAGGAGGAAATAAAATTAACGCTTTACGTAAGCTAAATGAAACAAAAATATAAATAAGGCTTAGTGATAAGATATTATCAAATAAGAGAAATGAATTCTGTGAATGTCCAATCAAATAAACTACTCAATACATTATTTCTGTTGTTGACAATGCATTATTAGTAATAACTAGAGTAAAACTATTTTATCTTCCAGTATAGCATTAAGAGGAATTTCTTTAACAATTGGATCAAATATTCTCTTCTTTTAATTTTATTAATATTAATAACCCTGCAGCTAATATTTAAGAACCAAACATTAATCCAGATGTGAAAAAAATTAAATACAATGTGCAAAATTAATAATAATATTGCAAGTGATTTTTACAATATTTGATTTCTACTTTAAATAATTCCTTATTTTTTTTTTTTGGAAATAACCAAGTGGTTAGTCCCATTTAAAGCCAATATAGGTGATTATTACAAGCACTAAGTGAAGGTTTAATTATCTTCAGTTGTCATCCATTGTTCTTTGTATATTCATGTTGATGAAGATTTTTCACATATTTTACAATTTTCTGCAAGGACATCCTTTCAACAATTGGATAAGCTTTTTGTCCTTCAACCATCCTTTACTAATAAAAAGAAAAAGTTATTAATAATGTTAATAAACGAGTGCCTCAATAATTCATGAAGAGCTGAGTCTTGCTGTTTGTCTATATATGAAAAGAATTAATTATAAACTTTTAATTATATTTTTGAAGGAATAAGTAACTAAAAATATATATTTTTGGAATTAAAAAATTTTAAAAATAAAATAGTCTTTATTCATGAGCAAAAAATGTAAACGAATGGGAAATATTAAACGATATCTAATAAAAATGCAACATTCCACTCCTACTAAA
Organism: Aphrophora alni; assembly: GCA_963513935.1. Lineage (NCBI taxonomy): Eukaryota > Metazoa > Arthropoda > Insecta > Hemiptera > Aphrophoridae > Aphrophora > Aphrophora alni. The sequence goes on from CAUPSG010000293.1 coordinate 17,368, forward strand.
CCGGATTTATAGAAGGAGAAGGGTGATTGTTCGTGTTAAAAGACGATAATCAAGCGGCCAATATCTCTTTAAAGAAAAAGAGTTGTAAATTAGAGAGTCTTAGATTTTAAATTCTCTAATAGCATCTGGGGCAGAAGGTCATAATAGTTGGCCAAATGTCACTTGATAAGACACTTGAAAGTGTGGAATCCAACCAAAGACCAGATGATGAATTCTGTTTGTGAAGGAGAAGCTGAGAGAGAGCGCAGGATTAAATTTATCCTTGTTTTCTAAATGAATGATTATGATCAGTGTATATTTCTTTGTCTCTCGTGTCCTTGTCTCAATTAAAGGGGATAATAATGCATTGTTTTACATATTAACTATTTATGTTTGTTCTTTCCACCATCTACGTGAGTTGTATTTGGTTTTCATAGAGCAGACATTCAAGATCATTAATAATATAATATTGACAATAAAAGGTTGAGAGTTTGTTCCATTGTGCAGGTACACATGGAGAGCCCCATTGTTACAAGACAAATTCTCTTATAGAGTTTACTTAATGTACAAACCTTTATATTGTCCGAACACAATACATGTCAAACATTGGATATTTAATCATTGTAACTTATGAACCATGTAAGCATCTAATCTTATAAGACAGGGATGGATTTCAATAAATATTGGTGTGGTCATTTTTATAATAGTGTCATACATTCTTTTCATTTATGACATTATTTAAAACATAAGGTGTAAAAATCAGAAATAAAAACAAAACACCAATATAAATAAAAATATAAAATATTTAAATAATTTCACAATAAACCAATCACAACATATTCGAAATACAACACAAACAATAAAATACTCTTCTCCTTCTTGCTAACATGGGAAAAGAGTTTGCTATTGAAATTATATAGTAGCTGACAATAAGAAAGGAAAGTGACACTTCTAGGAAAAGTTCTGGAAAGTGTAGATGATTTTACTTACTTAGTAAAATCACCATCAGTGGTAAGATACAAAAGAAGATGTACAAAGGATGAGTGACCAGTTTTACAATATGATAAAGAACATAATATGATAATAGAATACAAGGAACAAAAATATAACAATTATGTAAAACTTGTTCCATTGTACAATATTAAATATTGGGTCAAAGGTATGGACGTAGAAATATCTATATAGACTGTAGGTGATAAAGTTGCAAGATAAATAGAAAATTTTACAGTAAAGGATAGAAGTAAGAATGATGACTTTCGTGAGAGATTCATACTTGAATCGCTAATAGAGACAATCAAGAGAAAGCGTTTGCAACGGTTTGGGCACTTGATGTCGATAGGGGAAATCAGAGGGTTTAAAAGAGCACTACAGAGAATACGAAAAGAAAGGATACCTGTGTGATGGCACGAACAGGATTGAAGGTTGAAGTTTAGGGGGGATATGGAGGCCAAAGGGACATATATAGATAGGCGGAGTAGGAACAGGTGTCAGGAATGGTTGTACAGAAGACACAATGAGGAGGAAATTTAAAAATTGATAATGACTAAGATGGGAATCGAGCAACTAATCGAGCCTATGCTTTATTACGAAATAAATCGCATACACTGTAATGTATTGCTGTAATTAAGTACATGGTACTAATGTGGAAAAAAGGAAAATAATTTATTTACAAAAAGTAAAGAGGTAACTGTACAACAAACAGGGGTACACATCACACTGATAGCTGACACAATAACTCTCCCAATACCGATACCATTTTCACATAGTCATTTTATTATGTTTTTTTACTCAACCAGTAAAGAAAATTTTGGTAATTTGAAAATTTGTCGAACTCCATTTTTAACAGATCTTCAGGTTCCTTGGACACATTAAACCAAGCAAGTGATTTTCGACATTCGTTCTTCGTTCTTGTCTGTACGTAAGCACGATATGGCCACCAAAATAAAGGCAGGAACATAAAGTTTGGTTTACGATACCAATATATAGAACCATATTAATATTCAGAAAAGTCGAATTAATCAATGCCCATATTGAAAAGTATTTTGTTCATATCTTGGGTCTTATTCAACTTTTAACACCTTAAAATTAGATAAATATATTTAAGATTTTAATTTTACATATACCAACTCCAGCTCTTTAGATCAACACAAAGTTGTGGTAAAAACTGTAACTTCGAAACGTGACCTACCAATAAAATGTAATATTCTTATAATTACGATATCCGGCAGGGAAATGATAACAGCTCTCTAGTCAAACAGTTGGGGCCCCTTTACATATATACGAACTGATACGAGCGTAGCGAGTGGAATTTTGCAATTATAATATCTTGAGGTCCTTTAAGGTCTAGTAAACATAAAAAAGTAGTGACTTTCATAATTTCGAGGCTCAGTAAACCTGTTTTAACGAATGTTTCAAACAAATTTACCCTACTGATTAAGGTGACTTGATCCAAGGACCAACTTTTAGACATTTTATTTGAAGGATATGATTGTTTAACATTATATGATAGGGCACATAAACTTATTTAAAAATGATAAAAGACCAGCGTTTGATTCCTTTTTAAATTAAACTACAGTTTTATAAATAAGAATAGTTCTGCTTTACACCAAAAAAAATTAATTACATCCACGTAAGATTAACAAGATTTTATGAAACGAACCTCCAACTAACTTTGACATAATTGCGACTCGGTAAGTTCCCCTATATTATAACTTATTTTGTGTTAAGCTTGTATTAACAAAGAAACTGTATGTATTAAGTCAAAGTAAGTCATCTGATATGTTGAAACCAAACATTGAAAAGATAAACAAGCACAAAAGTCTTCTTCCCAATGTTGGTTAACTTCTAATTTATTTTGTAAATATTCACCCAATTTGTTTAAGAATTAGACAAACACAAAATAACTTAAAACCAAATAATATATAAAAACGAAAATAATTAATTAAACATCTGTTTTACACCTCTCCTCTCCTACCTTTCCTTTCCAAAAAAAGACACCAATCCAAAGAAGCTGTTTATTATTCTTATATACAAACACACTCACTCCCATACCCACGAACCCAAATGTATTTATCATAAACAAAGCCATAATTACATCATACTCTATTCATACTATAACGCTAATCAAAGTTTGAGCAACAGAATGAGAATTAACTTTAATGTAATAGCAGATATTTCTTGTTGAAACTCCATATTCAAGGATAAATAAAGCAAAAGCTTAAAGTTTCAAATATTATAATAGTATGAATGAGCTACAATTGTTTCGCCTTGCGGCATCTACGGGCAACTGATCTTCACGGATCTTCAATGTTGCCCGTAGATGCCGCAAGGCGAAACAATTGTAGCTCATTCATACTATTAAAATATTTGAAACTTTAAGCTTTTGCTTTATTTATCCTAGAATTAGAATTTACAACTTTAATATGTTGTATCAAGTAATATAAAAGTTAAATATAACCAAATGCGAAATCTTTTTCAGAGTTTCAAGAAACAAGATATTGTTGAGGTTCATTAGTATAATTTGGTAAAATAAAATAAACAATGGACAAATTCTTGAAGGGCAGTTATATGTAATATTATTTCATAATAAATTTTCTGTCTATCAAAATTTTAAACAATTCAATTCTATTGTCGCGTATTAAGTACAAACTGTACCAGAATCATAAGCATGGCAACCTTATTATAATATTTAGAATTTGGGACTGATATATGCATCAGAAAATGTTGAAAACTTCAATTTCTAATTCGTATAAATCAGAAAAATCTCAACGATTAATTGTTGGGTTTAAATGCATCTCTTGTTAATAAATGAATATCATTAAGTAATGTCGACAATTAAAACCTTATGTTTTCTGAGATATGATAGTTTGGATGTTTTGTGAGCAAATTTTCGCCTATTTCAGAGTCTATATTTCCAAATCCCAGTTTATAAGTTAGTACACGTAAACGTTTTTGCTTCATACATTAATATCAGTAACAAACATTGATGTATTTTGTCCGTCATTTAATTTGATATCATTTAATAGTTGTTGTCATAGAAGAGTTTTAATTTATATGCTTAAATCAATAACTAAATTGGACGAACTTGAATCTATGAACATTAAGTGTCACGGGAATTCACTTGTTGGCAGAGTTAAAGCTGGACAAATTTATACATTGCACAAAATAAACAATCCCCCAAGGTGCATTCATTGTTTCGGTTGATTGTTTGCTTTGTTTAGCAACCACATGGAGGTCGACTCTGAGAATTTGTTATTTCACAGTTGTTTATATATATATGCAAAAACCTTAATTTATAATTAAGTTCTGTCTTGTTTACAATAATATTTCTGTTCCCCCAAAATATAAAATAAATAAACAGAATAGAAGTGTTTTTGGCACAAACAAAGCAGACTTAGTCCCTTATTTAAATATATAAATATTTATGTCAATTACAGCATCCAAGGTTCACTTTTTGATCGTTAGCTACCAACCTGACAATTAGATAAAATTATTTTTATTTGGTTTTAGTAGTGGTAAACGAGACAATTTGTTCAATGTTTTGGCAAGATTAATTTATTATTATTATTATTTGTCTTCCTTTATACACAATAGATCTGGAGTAAGTCTTTATTCTATACAATACAGGAGGAAGCCTAAATAACGTCGGCAGGTGGTTAGGGCTGTAAACTGCGTCATAAAGTTTTACAATTGGAATTATATTTTTACACCGCGTAATATTTCCCTTCTCAGTAATTGAAGTAATCATCGATGAATGTAAAAATTGTTATTTCTTCTTTTCAATAACAGAGTAAAGAAAATATGATGGTAGTAAAACTTTTATTGTGGGGGAGCAGTATTGGAAGTAGGTTAAAATCAAAATGTAACTATAGTATGCTGGGCTGAACGAAAGTTATTTTCACTCACACAAGTGCAGAGGATTAGTGCGTTCAGTGACCTACCCCCAAGCCACCCTTATGTCATCTACTGGGCTTCACTTTATAAAACTTTTATTTACTTTATTTGATATTTGAAAATAAAATCTACAGTATAATATATTTTTATTCTACACATAATTACAAGAAAAATGAGACCAAACAATGTATAATTTACTAAATTATAGCAAAAAAATCTACATTTACTAAATGTACATAGTACTAAATGTTTATGCATACCTTATCAAAATGTTTATAAATAGAAATATATGATTTGCATTGAAAACAATATTTGTTACATTTTCAATATTAGCAGAGAATTTTTGCTGTTTTCAACATTATTCTCTGTATTATTATTGCTTAGATGAGCTAATGTTAAATTTACAAAACATAAATGGTATAAATGCCAATATTACAGTTTTAATACATATTTATTCATACAGAGCTTATCACAATTTAATAATAAAGTACAAATTATGTTTTATACTATTATTATTATTTCCATATTAGTACTTACGTCAAGCAGTCTTTTTTGGATATTTCCTTTGTTACAACTGTTTCGGTAGTATCATACCATCATCAGACAACAAAACACTTTGAACATGTAAACACTAATACACAATTACCGAATTACCGTACACTTTAAATTAATAATATAAACATTTGTGTTTGTATTTAGGCTTAGTTATATTGACTGCTCAGGTCTAGTTTTATGTCTGGCTTCCTTTTTTAGGTTATTGTTTTAGTTTAACCGGAATGGTTGTAGGCTACTATTTTTGGTTTATAATCTGACAACGGAAGTTGAATTATACTCTCAAACTACTATTAGATGTTATATAAACAAACGTTCTATTAAACGTAATCAATAACATGAACACTGTATCGTTTTCAAATTTCTTTAAAAGTAGAATAACAAATGTGATTACAATATGGCAAAATAGCTTACACTATCAAAAATATAGAAACTCGCACAAAGGCATATCATTTTGAATTCCTCATATAATCGTTTCCATGTAAGGATAGAGCGGTTGTAATGACATGTATATGCCATTTGTATATTAGAATGTAGCTAATACATGTCGGTTTGCACAATTCCCAACATATGCTACCTCGATATCCTACTCTTTATTGACTGTACGGAAATAAATGGACGTGTAATATTTCAGGTAATTCACTAACTTTGTTGAAAAGTTAACCCAACTTCGAAGTGTTGTAAATCTATTCAACGACTTTATTTAAGGAAGTAATTGCCAATAAATTGCAACTGCAAAGAACCAATGTGAACGTAGACAATAAAATAGGGAAAGCCTTGAATAATGTGTTGGCTTGCAAGGCCTGATTAGTCTCGATGGTAAATTTTCCAAGTCTCTACTTGAAAAAAATTCTATATAAATTTCATCGGCCTGTTCTTAGTAAACTTTTATGTTTTAATTCTAACTTTGCATTTTCTTTTGTATAACCTACTTTATTCTATTGGAGTATTTCAAAGCTCTTTTTGTAATAAAAAACTATTCTGTGAGAGATTGATACTAAACCTCATATACGATTTAGAGACTTACTGACAGATCTCAAATATTTAGGCTTATGTATATTGTGATATAATAATAGTAATTCCGACTTCGTAATAATTATACTCGTAAAATGTAAACTGATATTTACAGAAACTAAAACGAGTGTTTATATCTTTTTTTTTTTTGAAGTCGACGCCATGATTGTTAAAGCGATGAGCTGTTATACCGAATACTCTATGACACGATTCTTTGACATTTTGTCTGTTTTCTCTTACTTCTATACTTGCAAAAATACAGTTTGGTATTGTTCTTGTGAGTGCACGATATATTTTAGGTATAAAGGCTAAATAGCGAGTAGTCCTATTTTTTGACACTAGAAAAGTTCAAACGGTCAATTATGAAAAAAGGTACCTCGAAAGGTGTACTCATTAAATTGAATGCGACGAGAAGAAGGGGGGGTTGTCATTAACTTTTGTTTCTTCAGCAATTACATCGTTGAATCAATCGTGGCGTCGACTTCAAAAAAAAAGAAGAAAAAAAGATATAAACACTCGTTTTAGTTTCTGTAAATATCAGTTTACATTTCACGAATATAATTATTACGAAGTCGGAATTACTATTATAACACATTATTATTTAATACTTTTTAGTTACATGTTATATTTTTTTAAATTATATTCATTACACATTAATGTTGAATATATTTTTTCTTAATTTTTTTTTATTTTTGTTCTTTTTTTGAAGTCGGTCTTTTTTTGTTAAAAAATTATTTATTTGTCACTTTTAGTGCTAATTTAATACTAGACAAAACATGTATTAAACCTTGTAAATCCAATTAATTCTTTCAAATTCAACAATATTTATTTATTGCTAGTACTGGCCCAGTACTAACAAAAATGTCATATAAGTACTGGCTAGTTCATAAACGATATACCATTTTCAATATTATCAATATTAAACTATAATATTTCCGTCGTGTCAACCAGGCGCCATTTTGGCATTGTTTTGCAAATACTGGCCAAGTACTGGCTCAATCAAGTCAGAAATGAAATGGGACCATCTCGGGACCGTGCACTTTCAAATGAAACCACCCCCAATGAAATCGCTCGAGCCGTTCCGGAAATATGCGCGAACACACATAAAAAAATAAAATCAGATCGAATACAGAACCTCCTCCTTTTTTGAAGTCGGTAAAAATATAAATAAAAGAAAGGATAGGAGCGGGGAATTGTTATTTCAAAAAAAAAAAAAAAAATGAGAAAGGTATTAGTAATTAAAAATGGATCAATTTGGAAAAAGTAAAACATAAATGATAGATCTATTAATAGGAACTTTAGCAAAATGCAGCACTTAAAGTAGACTTAACTTTATTTTTCTTCCTTAACTCCTTTTGTAATCCTACTTGCATTACAGAAAAAAATAAAACGTAATTCAAAGATGTTTTAAAAATCTACAACTAATCTACTATAAAACAATGACAATGTCGCCATTCTTTATAAGTCCAGTCTGTTTACGACGATCATTCTTAAAGTACGAAATGTTTTAGAATTGTTAGGTATAAACATTCCAGTTGGGTTTAAAAAAAATGTAAGTAAGCAAATGATGGTTCAATGCTTAAAATGTATGTATTCAAAAATCCAGGATCTTATTGTTATCAATTTGACAATCTTATTTGATATCAATTTGCTTCATTCTATAATATAAGCAAAACATTGATTATAACGTTAATTTATAGTCTGTTAATATATTGATTATATTTGTATTGTTTTTCTAACATTCTTCCTTAATATTTTGATATTCATAAACACATGTAATCATAATATAACCTATAAATCAAATATTCTAAGCCTCAATCCAGATGATTATGACAAATTTATGAATTTTTAATAACTTACAAAGTTTAATAATTCTTTTTACACATCAGTCTTGCTCACATATTATTATTTCAGCTTGTGATCCTCTGTAGTAGGTTCTATTCATTAATCAGTTTAATTCGTTTTACCTCGCTGGCAACATTTCGGCGTTCATCAGACTACCTCGGTTCAATCCCTTTGTCGATCAACTCCGTGCCTACTCCGACAACTAACCGTCGATAAATCCCTACTGAGTCTTTCCTGGATTTCATACAAACGTGAATTTATACAGTCATTGATATTTGTGACGCGCTAAAAGATTGAAAGCCAAGAAATAACCTAACTTTTTGTACTCTCTTGTAATGATTGTTTATGTTCTGGTGTCTACTGAAGGGACTTATTTTCTAATGCCTAATTTGAATATAACTTAACTTTAATACCTAAATCCTAACACTCTAGAAACAAGTTTTGGGCGCTTCTAAAACCTAACCTAATCTAACTTAAATCCTAACAGTAAAGTAACAGCACTCCAAAATAGTTTCAAGGTTAGACGCTCTCTTCATTTTCCGCACAAGGTCGCCATTACGTTCTTAAATAAATGTTTCCATATGTTATGTGTTTATTTACCTTACACTGTAAAATACTACGACATAGACAAATCCCACCGATTACGAAGTGATTTGCGATAACTTTGTGATTAGATGTAAAAAATCCAAATTTGTTTCATCGACAAATTTTAGAAGTGTTTGGTCAATTATGACTAGGAAATGTGCGTATATGTTGTGGCAGATTAACGAAGAAAGAACTGATATTCATGATGATTCGGGCGACTAAGTGTCATCACTGCGGAAAAATTCGATAATTATATTGGTCTAATAATGCATTTTGATTAACTGCATGAGGATTTCCTACAATTTTACGATCAGTAATTTATGACATTATTTCTGTTAAGCTCTACTACAAGAATCATTATACTAGATGGATTCCTAAAGTGCATTCAGAGGAACAAGTAAAAAACAGATTAAATGGCGCAAGTTTGACAACAATCTCACATGGAGATAACGTGTGACTGACAAAAAATAAACTGATCTAAGTATATTTTAATTTGTAATACACTAATGTTATCGCTAATTTTGTACCCTTTCAACTCACATAGTGTTAAGTTCTTAGATAGAACTATATAGTTCTTCTCTGAAGAATACAGTTTGCAGGTGTTTTTGTTATAATTGTGATTGTTCATTAATTCATGACAAAGTTTGTTGTGACAAGAATGGATTAGAGTGTTTAAAGGTTTGAGTGGGAAAGATTTATGTTTATTTACATAGAATGAACTCTGTTGTTATTTTATGCAATAATAAATAAAACTTGGTGGGACGATGTCTGCTCTCAAGATGAAGACGTTTTTAATGAATTCTTGAAGTATTGTCAAGCTTGAATGTTTGACGTATTCTGCAGTAACTCATCTTTTGTCTGTTTATCACTGTCGCCTTTTTTTGTAATATTTTGTTTCCATTACTCATCTAAGGAAAATAAAGTACTATAAATAAAGAATATATAAGAATTATCATTTCATTTTGTGAAATATTTCCTTTTTTATTAGTGAGAATTAAAACACCTGATTACAGTCAGTCCTTCAGAAATAAAAAAAAAAACTCGTCCTTATTTGACGGTAAATATAAACCGAAAAATAACTTAATTGAGTCCATTTCTCACTACATCGATTAACATATTGAAAATGAAATATAAAATTGTATATTTTACTATTCAGTTATGTGATGCCACAGATGATCGCAATGTGGTATTACAAACAATAATATATTTTATAGATATTATAACATTCAAACTTATGTTTTATATATATATATATATATTTTTTATCTTGCCACACGTTGTGCGACCAAATATAACATTCAAGCTGTTATATAATATTTATTTTGATTAATCTAATTTTAATTTAATTTATTTTAATTCTCTTGAAAACTTTTGAAAAACTATTATGATGGTTTAAGTAAATTATTTCAACAAAACAAGTTTTATCCTTTAACTAACTTCAGGATTTATTAGCAAAACAATTATTTATAACAACCAATATCAATTCAATTTATCTATTCATTGAAATATCTTAAGGCTACTTCATTCTCTCACACTTGCATTCTTTAAAAACTAATTTACTCTAATACACAATATTATTGATTACAAATTTAAATCTACAATTGATTATTCAATTTACATAAAATCAAAACTCTACAAAATGTTCAACAAATCTTGTCCAAAATGTTCTTATTAAATTTATCTCAATTTTATTACAAAAAACAAAACAATTATCTTAATTAACTTATTTTTCCAAATTTACTTTTATTTTGCCGGCTAGCTCAATTACTTTACTTTTAAATTAATTATACAAAAAAACTTGACTCTTATCTCTGGCATGGGAACTTTTAATGACTCAATTAAAGTGAAATACTAACTCTAATGATTATTTATTCTGAAATTTTGTACTTATCAGCAATTCTCCTCGTCCGCTATAATTTTGGCACTTTTACACAACACAAATCACTAACGATGCACAACAACACAACGTATCCTTAGCCTGGGAAGTCGGATGCTGCTAACACTGGTTCATTGACTGGTGGTGAATCTCTGGTGATACTCCGCTAACTCAGTTTGGTCTCCTTACTCGTTCTCGACTGCTATGGATTTCGACGCGATGATCTCTCCTCTTCTTTTATGAAATTTATACTCTCTGACTCTATTTAATTTATGATTCTACAAACTTCAAAAGAAACTACTAAATTTTGTTGCGGCTCTGCCTTTTAATTAACCGATGACTTAGAATTAAACCCTCAGGTTAATTCTTAACACTTAACACCTCCTACTCTGATTCCTAGCTGTAAGCCAAGACGTACACGCTCTTAACCCCAGTTTTAGACTGACTCTCCTTACTGTTCGATTTCACCTCTCCCGAAATTCAAGTGTAGCGTCCTCTTCGCTTATTGGTTAAATCTCATTTTTTTAAAACTCAGGCCTCTCCTGATTGGACCTCTAACTTTCTAAAAATCGTTGGTTTTTTCTTACACGCGCTGGCTTCACCCTCGGAGATACCGTAAGGAATTCGCTTTCTCATTTTTTCTTGGTTCCCATTTTTTACAACACGCAGCTGCGTTGAATAGCAAAACTCCGTTATGTTTTCTACTAAATTTTTATTTGTGTCGGCGAACTTTCTTCTCTTAAGTAAAACAGAATGTCTTCTTTCCCTTGTCTTTGTCACGTTTGTCAATTTGTACAGTTATTTTCCAAACTTAACCTTGCAGCTGCTCTTTCGGTAATATTTGCTCGTCCACATGTGTTTTGTTTCAATTTACACTTTTACACAATTATTTATTAATGTTAACTTTTGATTGATTATTATTATTTTAATATTTGATATTAGGCCTAATTAATTATTTATCCATTGTGATCGTTTGAGATCGTTATAATATACTAGTCTCATAGTATTTAATTTTTATAATTCTGTTCATTATACATGGCGGAAAGTTATGGGAAAGGTTTTGGGAATTTTCAATTCCAATCAAAACAAACTGTCAATCATTGTTTAATGTGGGATTAAGTAGCATTGACAAATTTAGCTGTAGGCATAAATCAAAATTTGTCTACAATAGTTTTGATGTAATTTAATTGTACTCAGACTATAACAAAAAAGAAGTTCGAATGTTTTTTATGATAATTATTTTTCTGATCATAATCAAACTCATCATCTAGCACAGACTCACTTATCCATAACCCACAATAATAATTGTTATGTTTACAATTTCGATAGAACTATAAGGTGTTTCGTTTCTATACAAAAATATGATTACACATAACCGCTCTTGGATAATTTTACGGCACCTTCATTATATGACAAATTCTTAATGAGATGTATTGATTTACTGAAAGTAGGTTAGGTTAGGTTATGTCACGTGAGACTAGGTTAGGTCACCACGAGATAAAGCCGAGGTGTAGTTCGACCTTATATCTCACATTTATTACTCAGAAAGACACTAATGAATGAGGGGATTTAATTAATGAGGTTAGGTTTGGTTTTGTCCTTCGCTTCATGTTTTAATTTACTATTAATTACAAGGTGAAGTCTGATGGTGTCAGAGGCATCATTATCTTTCTACGTGTCAAAGAAATGATTTATTGTCAATATTATTTAATATATATTTTGTATTTAAGTAGTATAGTGTTATTAGAAAATAGTATAATTTTGTTCCCGTGTTTATAAATTGATAGTCGGATGAAGAAAACAAATGAATTTATGTCGACATAAGTTATTTTATCTATAGAATAATAAATCCCATTCTACTTATTTTAAACACTTATCTAGTGACTGCTGACAATAGAGATAAACGTCTGTTAGACTCTAGATGCCAAACTTCATTGGGAGGACCAAGTTAAGAAATATAATATTGAACCAAAAATTTGTTACTTGAATGAAACTCAACTAGATCTGCGCAATAAACTGTTTATTTGTAAGGAATTATTAAAATCTACTTGGACTCATAGAATAAAGTTGTGGAGCTCTGCTAAAAAATGAACATTAAAATCATGGAAACATTCGAGAATAAGGGATAGCTAAAATGATGATCTTCATTGGATTTTAACATGAATGATATTAAGAGGTATGCTTGGAAGCTAACATAAACAGAGACTATTATAACATAAGAAGATTAATTTGTTTTCCTGAATTGAATTGGTACACCGCTTAAAGCGGAAAAACTGGACTTGTGATCGCAAGTGAATAGAGTGTATAACATATTATGAGGTATGTAATATTAAAGTTGTGGTTTACCAACATTGATCTTTGTCATCATCTAGATCTTTGTCATACTAATATGAAATATATATTATATGATGGGCTATGTTAAGGTTAGTTGTAATACAAACAAAATTTAAAATATACATATTTATAAGTTACCTTCTTCAAAAAATAGTTTTCATTATATTACTGTTAACACTTGGTCTGGGAATATTGTTGTGTGTCGCGTATTGTACCATTTTGGATTTTTTTAAATGAATTATTGAATGTATCAAAACATACAACGACAGAGGTCTACTGTTCACAGACCCATTATTAGTAAATTTAAAGTTATGTTTACACTATTGCTGAAAGAAAATGCACAGAGCCAAGTAATCGTCAACTGTTTTATCAGTTAGAAATGTTTTATGAGATATAAGGAAGTAATGCCAACTATTAAGAATGTAAGTACCGAAGTGTTGGGATGAGACGTGAAGTGTTGAATCATTAATTGAAGTGGGAGACATAAGGACTAACGATCCTGGCTGTCTGTAGGAGAACACTTAAGTTGCAGAAATTCTGAAATAAGACATGATTAACCATTCCTTACAACGTCTTACATCCTCGATGTACTTTTGAAATTAATTAAACACTCAACTTATTGTTCATTAAATTTACAACGAGTTTTAGTTTTTGTGTAACTTGTATTTTTATTAGATAACGATGATAAAATTGTAAAATCATTATAGACAAATGTTGATATTATAATCTACTTACTAACTGATGGCTGTTTCACTTGGGGATATTTTAAATAGTTTTATAAAGTTTTTTTTTATTTTTATTTTTTTTTATTTTTATTTTTTTTTATCACAACCCTAATAGTGGTGCTATGGAAATATCCCCAAATACAGTAACACACCAATTTTGATCAAAATCGACCCATAAATAACATAGATATGATACTTGTTGTAGGGATAAAAACTCCCTTGGAGTGGAATATTTTCAAAACCCTTCCTTAGTTTGCGTCTACAGACCTATGTTAAAAAATTCATAGCTCTAGGTTTCTTCGATCCAGAGATTTCGTGATCAGTCAGTGGGTTTTGGCTTAGTTAGGTTAGGTTAGTTTATGTGTAACACAAATGCAAAACACAATACCTTTTGGAAACTGCAGAAGAAACTACACATCCCTAAGCATATTTTTGTGTATGCATATGTTGCAATTAATACTTGGCTCCATGCATCATTCCACTTTTATTTATATATTTGAGTTTCCAATAGGCAGGAGAAGAAAATGTTGCATATATCAGTACATCAGCAAACTCACTAATGAGGTCATTCCATCCTTACCTTTGTGGATCAGCTCCCTAAAGAACCTGAATTCCTTCATGATCTGTCCCAAGATTATTCTTGACTGGACTCTGTCCCAACCAAGTCATCTCGCGGTTACATCAAGTTCACCTCATTCTAATTACTTTCACTACCACATGATAACATAGAACATCATTCCTGATGTTGTCCTATGCTATCGAGATAATAAGAGAAAGCTAGGTGTTCTTTTTTTTACTAAATAATAACACTGATAAATATTAAATAATAATTTACACTATTGGGGGTACTGGCTTCCCAATATATACTAATATTTTCATGATACATACTAAAAGAGTCTTGTTTTATTTTAATCATTCAGGTGCCTTAAAATAACGGGCAAGACTTATCTTGTTAGGCGATGTGTTGGAGGTATTTTATCCAGTTCACATGAGAGCATTATTCGGTAGGGAGATTATGTTGTTTTACAACGCAAAACACGTCTTTCTGAAACTTTTTACATTCAAACTTGCAACTGATTAGAAAAGAAAAAAAACCTGCTGTACTTTCAACTCTCTACCAACCCGCTGCCTTCTTGAATGTAAGAAGATATTTAGTTTATGAAATAATTTCATCACTATTTCAGTACCTTGTATAACTTTTGGCTTTTGCTTCTTTGTTGGTATTTATAATGCAAAGTACGCCTTTGTAAAACTTGTACATTGAAACTTGCAAAGGAAAGAAATGATGACTAAAACCTTGATGCAGTTTCAATACTCCAATGCACCCCTTAGTGTCGGAGCAAGTTTTACTTTGTGAGATAATTTTATTGCTATTTCAGCTCTTTGTATAATTTATCTGCTTTGCTACTATAGTCTTCGATTTATTATAGATAATATATTTATAGAAAATGTGCATTGAATATTCCCTTTAAAAAAATAAGTAGAACTTAGGCTTTGCTTGTGCCGTAAACGAGGCGTATTTATTGACGTAGGTCAAATGTAATATTTGTGTTTTACGATTTACTCTTGAAGAGTAACTTTTTTATTGCAATTTTTCTTTCACAAGAAAAGTCCTTACATTTCTCTAAAATTTGAACGAAATCGGTAAAGCGGGTTTTGAGAAACGACGTCTTTTATAAGAACCTATGGCGATTATTAATATTATTTACTAACTCACGAACCTACGTTTTGAAAAGATGGTGACCAATACGTTTTGTTTGGGCACTTAGAAGATTTAATTGAGCAAATAGTAATCAAAATAATCATACGTGGTTTTAGAGAAAGTCGTAACTTTCTGTTTGTTTTTTTATTCGGGAAACATTTCTATATACATTTTTTATTAAAATCGGGTGACGTATTTGGGCTATAGAGAAATTAACATAATATAAACTAAACATAATACACCTAAAGACTTTGGACAGACTAAATCTTTTTTGTGCACTAAGTTGATGTTAAAACAGAAGCCTCCACAAAGTACTAGACATTGATTTCTTGACTCGTCAGACGATTTTTTAATACTACGTGTATGTTTGAAGGTACATAATATTTCTCAGTAAATAGTTTCGTCGCCATCTATTTCTTCTTTGTTGCATCTGTCAAATTTACAAAATCTCGTAGCTTTTTTCGAATGTTTTCTAAGACATGTTAATATAATATAACGATAGCAATATTTAATAACAAAATGTAATTGAAAAGTAACGATTGTTGAGTAAAGAAATGTGACAACAAAATTGTTCATCCCTTTGTGTCTGAGGAAGAAGTTGTAAAGAACGATTAAACTCTCGTTTCACACTTTCTACAACTTGAAAGTTTTCTTACAGACAGCTATGGTCATTAGTTCCGACATCTGCCACTTCATGTCTCAGTTCAACAACTCTGTATTTTCATACTACTGAGAAGAAGCACATCGTTAAAATTTCTTTCCGTCAAGTATCCTTCTAACAGTTTATATAATTTAGGTTATGTACTGTAGTAAGGAATTATTTTTCATGATGATTTCTTTGATATCTTATTTTTATTTTTGATTATTGAGGAGGTTTTTGATTTTTATGTTAATGGTAATTTTTGCAATCACAATAGTAGTACGGTATAGAAATGAATAAAGAGTAACATCAGTCCGTTTAGAGTTGTGGTCGGAAAATAACAATAGTTTTGTGCAGATATGTTGAAAGTGCTGAATTAAAAAAAGAATATATATATATATGCTTTAAAGAGATACAATCACTTATCAAGGAGGTGGCGTTATTTCCTAAAAAAAAGAACAGTTACTGAGATAGCCCCAAACAAAACAAGAGCTTATATAATTAATAATAGTCAAAAATTAAAGAGTCTTATCAATATAAACACACTAGAGTTTTTGTCTAGTTTAATTCTTTTCATAATGTATATAAATTGGGAGGAGATGCTAGTAAACTATAAACTTTCTACTTTTTGTAACTGAAAAGGAATTTTTCTAAATTTACATTATTTATTTATAAATGATTAGAACATATTATTTTTATTTTTAATATGAATTCCCCTAATTTATTTTGTGTTTAGTGAAAGGTTCCAAGTGCTTGATCCACTCGTACACTACAGGTTTACAATGTTTAAAACTCAATTTTTATAATTTTAATCACCCTATTTTTATAATGTATTATAAACTAATTGGAATCAGACTAGAAAATCACAAAAGGTTTTCAATTTATGTATTACAAAACTTTGTACAAAATATCTAAAATATTGTGGAGGTATCAATGCTTATAATTTTTTTTGAGTCCCTCGTATATATTTTTAAAGAGAGTAAAAACACTGTGTCAAATTATTCCTACAGTTAGATCTTACATAGGATTTTCTTGACAGATATAGTATAGCTAGAATTTCATTATCAAAAAGTTTATACAACTTTTGTCTCCGAGTTTGTCTCCTCTCAACTTTTATCATATTCTTTTTTTATTTTGAAACTTTTCTGTAATCTACTTCAACAAGAGAACAGTTTTTAATTAAAGTAGAAGCGCTATTTCTGTGAAGATGAAATTCTACTTAAAAAATATTTCTTCAATGAGTAGGAAACCACTTTTGTCACTCACATCAAGCATTATAATTATTATTTTAAATATACAACATGAATTTAACAATAAAGATTTATTAATATTTTGTATCATATTTCTTAATTAGATTTCAATTCTAGTTTTGAATATCTTTTATTAATAAATAACAAAAATCAATGTTTACAGAACATTACGGGATTTAGATACTACCTAGAGACTTCCAATTTTACACTCGTTTTCCAATTTGATTGACATTGCACACTAATTCAGAACAATAGTTAATTTCAATCATTTAATTAATATTTAAAATCCAAAAAAATAAGTTTTTGTCTTATTTTTTCAAAATTTAAAATTTTAATTTTGGACCCTTGAAATCAATTTAAATCTTGAAAGTTCGCCACATACGTCATACCATTATTAGTGATAATAAATTGGATAATCGTTTGAGAAAATTCAAGCGTTGATTTTTGAAAATTGTCTAATAAAAATACTCAAAATAGGAAAATTTATAAGAAAGTTTATGAATACTAAGATACCTATCACATAGAATCTTCGAATTTGATACGCTTACATAGATTATCGATATACGACAGTTCTGAACATTTCATTGAACCTGAACTATTTAAAAGGTGAAAATACATTTTGAAATCTTCCATGTTTAGAGGTTAAAGAATTAAAAATTGTAACACAGTTGTAAGTGTTTATAATTTTATCATTAGGTATGTATTTTTCACTGTACACCCCATATTTTAGATGATAATTGGAAGTTGTAACTGTATTTAATAAAAAATATGAAAACACGTGAAACTGGACATATAGAATGGTAGTACACAACGCAAACATTTTAAAATTCCGATTGTACTAACATTTAGAACTCATTTCCTAACTTCTACAACTATTAAAATTTTATATTAGAATGTATAATTTTGTAATATTTCATTTCTAGTCGTTACTAAATTAAGAAAGGAAGCCCAATGTTAATTAACATATGATTATTTTGAACAGGTGTCTTCTAGTTATTAATAGACTTGATGTTACACGCAATTTAGTTGAGGCTTTTTGTGTATTTCCTAAATTCCTAACTAGCTTATGTCTATTCCCTAGGTTGGGGTCAAGATTTCCTAGCTAGGTTACGTATTGCTTCAGAGGTCGCATCTGTGCCAGAGGTCAGTTGCCTAATGTTTCGCATTTTCGAAGTATATGTTCTGTAGTTACTAGGTGCTGATTACATAGTTTGCATTTCACATGTTGTTGGAGTAATCCCAACGCTTCGTCTTGAAAGAGTCTGAAACGAAGCTTAAGATTTTCTTCTGATTTACTTAATATTGAGAAGTGACGAATTTAGAGTTTTCAGATGACCTGACACCTTCAAGGAACTCGTATTTAACTATGTTTTACCTGGTTTTGAGTCGAAAGCTTAGTAAAAGGTTACATAATGTGTATATTAATATGTTCTTCACTTATCTATTGTCAAAACGGCCGATTGACGAAAAACAAAACGTTTCTATACATTAACATATAAACAATATGTTTGAATTATTTTAAGTTCTTGAACCAGCTTCTAGAATATCGCTTGTGGAATTTTGAACCACTCCGTATAAGACGAGACAAAAGTGTGTTATATTACCCCTATGGTATCTACCTTGTGTAGATAGAAATATATAAAACTGCTATATTACAAAGTTGAAAATAATTTATAAAACTTTTGTCTCCAAGCTCAGTATTGTCTCCATCCAATCTTATCATTTATCTTTTTCATTTTAAAACTTTTCTTTAATCTACTTCCAAAAGAGGTAAAAACTTTAATTAAAGAAAATGCGTTATTGATGAAAAAGTGACGTCCTTAGAAAATAATTCCTCAAACTCGACTCAGTAGGAATTTTGTTTCTTATATTTGGCGATATTTTATTATGTTTTGAAATATAATAATAAATAGCCAACTTATAATAAACAGTGGATCTCGAATATTTCAAATGCGAAAAACAATCATGGTAATAGGTTGAAAGTTGTAATGACATTCGTAACTCATCCATTCAAACAATTGGAACCTCCTGACGTGGAAACCCAATGTAGGCCTAGATTTTATAGTTTTTTTTAAAGTTAATTATAAGTAGAGATTGGGACGGTTGAGGACAAAAATGGTGGGGGTACCCCCCACCCCTCCCCATTCCCCTCCACCTCCCCTCCCCTCCCCCTCCCCCTGCCCGCCATTTTGTTGCCCGACGCCATATTGTTACCCCTCCCCCTTGGCCCCTCCCCTTTCGCCCCATCCCACCCCTCCCCTTGCCCCTCCCCTTTGCCCCTCCCCTTTAGGCCCCTCCCACCCTACCCCTTGCCCCTCCCCTGTAGGCCCCTCCCCTGTAGGCCCCTCCCCTGTAGGCCCCTCCCCTGTAGGCTCCTCCCCCCTGCCCCTCCCCTTTAGGCCCCTTCCCTTCCCCCATTGGTCCCCCCACCTGTGACGTATTGTTGTCGAGACACACACATGACGTCATACACACATGACGTCATAAACTTAACTTTTTTAATACCAGTGGGATTCGAACCTGCGAAGTTTGGATTTGAAGGCGGACACGCTACCGACTGAGCTATCGTGCATAGTATTACAAGTCGAATATTTAACGCAGTATATAAGCCGCCATGTTGTAACCGAACGGCAGAACATTTCGTAGAAGTTCGGACACGAACCCCTTACCGTAAGACGTACCGAGTTTTTCGCGACCGCGAAAAACTCGCGTACGTCTTACGGTATGGGTTCTGAGTCGTACCTCTAGGTTACTCTGACAACAAATAGTAGTGTCCAAATTGTAATGTGCTTGTGTTAACCTAACCTATAAGTTTCCTACTTTTGCCTACCACAGCCTATCAGCTGTTACAATAATGTGTTATTATATAATGTGTTAAGATAGTTAACCTAACCTATAAGTTTCCTACCTTTGCCCATCCACAGCCAATCAGCTGTTACAATAATGTGTTATATATATAATGTGTTATATATTTATATAATGTGTTAAGATAGTTAACCTAACCTATTAGAGTTTCCTACTTTTGCCCACCATGGCCTAGGTACATTTAATGTGTATAATGTGTTAAACGTAGTTTCCTCCGTTGTCTACCAGGGTGTAGCACATGTGTTTATGTATCGTGTTAAAACATTGTTAACCTAGACTTAATTCCTACTTTTGCCTAAACCTATGCTTACCACAGTCCACACGGGTGTTAGTCTGGCCACTATTTAACCGAACCGAAATTACCAACCGATTTACCAACCGATGTACCAACCAAAACCAACCGATTTACCAACCGAAACCAACCGATTTACCAACCAAAAGCAACCGATTTACCAACCAAAAGCAACCGATTTACCAACCAAAACCAACCGTTCTACCAACCAAAATATACTTTTAGCAACCGATTTACCAACCGAAATATACTTTTAGCAACCGATCTACCAACCGAAATATACTTTTAGCAACCCAAACATCCACCCGATATACCTCGACCTATGCCCGGTCTTTGCTCCCCCCTGCGGGAACCCCCCATCACCACCTCCCAGCGCGTCTGTTAGCGACCGATGCCCGGCCTTTGCTTCCCCCACTGGGAGAACCCCCCACCTCCCAGCGTGTGTGTGCGTTGAAGTGACAGCATATCGGTCTCAGGCCAAATCCCTCTACTCTCCCCAACAATATTCATATAGGTAAGAAAGGGGGGTCGCGTCGCTTTCGACTACCTCGTTTCGGCTACCATTCCAAGGTCAGGTGTGTTTAGATTAGACAGGTTCTGACTGGTCTAGCCGGATTGTACAACAGTGCGTAACAATGTTACTGCGCATGCGTACTACTCGCGATTAACTGTTTAAGAAAGGAGAGTGTCCACAGGTTACTACATCTACTACCAGAGTGTAGCACCGGTCAACCACGTTAAAACAAGGTGACTCACACGGTTAGTAAATAATATGAAAACGTGTAGATGTTTTAATAATGTATTCTCTCAGTTTAAAAAAGTTACATTACAGAGTACTATAATAATAACGAGAATAAACACAGAGTTGAGTCAACTACCCAGCCAATCCATGGTCCCCAGATTATTTTTTGAGTCACACACAAACTTACAACATTACATTCCTATATTTACATCTCCGAAACATACACCTGCACAAGTCACCATGACAGTCTGACTGTTTACAAAATAATAAGTCTTTAATATAAAACTTTTGACAGTTCAGTACACAACAACTATAACACTGGTCCGATGTCGATACAGTTCCTGTGCCAACAGTGGTTGTCGTAGATAAGCTGTACAGATCCATTACCGGTACGTTCCAATACCTGCACCTACAATGACAAAAGCTGAATGCCTGGCACTTTGTACATGCCAGGCCGTCAACTTGACATTCGGGTGCTTTAAAACATTTGTTAGCACAACAGTACCCGGTCAAATGTTGAGGCCGTACTATTACTGGAACACTGTACGACTTCCTTGAGCGGCAGTCGGCAAGCAAACAAGTGCACAGTTTTCCGTAACAATCTGGTTTTGTACAAAACACCAGATCTTTTAATTTGATTTTCTTACATGCGTTACCACAGCACACGTAGGATTCCAGCGTTTTACACAATTCCATTATCTGAAAACACAGAAAATAATTCGTTAAAATAAGCTTGTCCTCTGTGTTTTACGGGGTTGGAACCGTCATCCGGTACAGTGAAGCCATAACAGAGCCCACATTACAAGCCGGGGCAAGCAAAAGGCTTTACCCCTTGTGGAAATAGCCCCAAATCCATCGCTATTTCCTGTGACCACCACTCCATTACAAAATTGTGGCCTCCAAATTTTTTTTTGAGTTTTTAAATTTTTTTTACGCTTTGACTCCGTGCCCAAATTGTACCTCATTCAAAGTTTATCAAGTCTTTCGACTTCGCCAGTGACCTTCAAACAGGTTTACGGGAGAATCAACTCCGCTCCAGGGACCTCCATACAACCTTGCAGGCTTTTTAGTTCCACACCAGAGGGTAACACACACACACAGATGCTGGTCAGGTATCTTCATACCGTCCCCGCGTCTTTTAGGCAAGGGGTAAATCGTAATAACTTTTAGCACTTTTTAGTGCACATTTACTATCTACGTTACTATTATGCTGAGGTAATATACAGTTAATGTCTCCACTATGGGAGAATTTCTCTTCTTGAGGTAATTCCATCACGCACGTGTGAAATTGTCTCAAAAATAGTGCCTTTTCCAATCCTTTTGTGAAAAGTGTTGCAAAAGGCTTACACAAAGTGCGTATCGTGTCCTCGTTGTAAGGTACACCTCCTTCATCCCATCCGATATAGTGAAAACGTGATTGTAACCAACGAGCCGATCTTTGCGATTTATCGTTAAGTAGGGAAAAATTGTATGGCGGTTTGAACACCGTGATACTGTGAAAATGATCACCGACAATGGCCAATTCTTTGACTATATACTTGTTATCGTTATCGTGAAACGCGTGAAATTCAACTACTGCCGCTTGCATGTTTTTTAAACAAGCTCACTTCGTCGTACAGTTTGTCCGCTTCGGGGAGTGTGCTAGATACGAGCTCGTCGCTTGCCAAGATCTCAATGATGTACGAGCGTAACTCTTCCTCGATATAAAACAACTCGGCGACACGTCTGGACACGAGCGGCATACTCTCCTCGAATAGCCTCCATTCGTCAGCGTTCAAGGTCATACAATGTTGCCCATCGTACAATTGAACTTAACGTTTACCGAAAGTAGTCCGTACTATTACGTCACCGATACTCATGGCGAATTTTAACGTACTCTTGCTGCCGAGAGCAGCCGTTATAGATTTTAAATGAATCGACAATTCGTCAAGTAGATTATGGTTGAAGAAAACAAATTTTTTACCACCCTGTACTAAAAGTCCGAGAGTGAAACCTGTATGCTGGAACAAACCGGTTGCTATGAATTTAGTGCACTCTTTGTTTAAGAAGTGAACGGATTTAAGAAAAATTCCCAAAGGGAGGTTAGGTGGTACCTGACGTTTGGTAGGAGCTCGCTCCACGTCCATCTTGCTCGGATCCATGGTCTCGACTGACGGCGGTTACAACTGACTATTTTGATAAAACGACGAAAGATTGTGCAAATAACCTTTCTCAAGTTCCGGTTCGATTAGAACCAATGGGAACTCGTGTAGACGAGCATCATCGAAATCGAATTGATAGTATTTTTCGTCGCTTATATCTCCCTCCCCACAACTGACACAATAATGGTTGCGATAAACCATCCCCACCCCACCCACTAAAACGTAAACCGAATCCGAAGACGGACCGATGTTACCCGAAGATAGCCGACTCTTTAAAGCTGTATAGACGTGTTCCGATACTTGCGACTTATCGACATGATATTCGTCGTCATCGTAGATATACTGTGTGAATGTCAAGGTCAACTCATCGTCTATTTCAGTAGGGTCGAATAAATATAGTTCGCTTTCGTCAATAAAGTCCTCTAAATCCGATAATCTATCCATAGGCACGAGCCTGAGGAAGGCATGAACGACTCCTGGGTATGTGGTACACATGATGTCTCGATCGTGAATGACTGGATCGATAATTGTATCGTGTTATAAGAGAGACTGTGCGCATGCGCATCTATTCCACTACCTTTCTAACTGTGCCCGTAAGGAGATTGTACACAATATGCGAGTCGTGTAAAATCAGACAATAGGCTGTAGTAGTTGCAGGTATATTAGCGGAAGTTTCTATTTCTAGTCTGACATCCACGGGACCAGATTTAATAGAATCGTTCTGTTTGGAACAATCGATTACGAAGAGAGGACAATTTGTAAAAGCTTGTAAATCTAGACTGGGCAAGGACTCGTGCGTATAGTACGATTCTTGGAATCTATGGTACATTTCGTACATTGTGGAAATATCACCGTTAATATTATCGTAAGGAAAATACTGTGAATTTAGATAGAGTTTTAAATTTGAAAGGCCGCACTTGTCAAACACAGAGGCGTCCTTTTTGATCTGATTTTTTCTATCTGTTTGGAAGGCTAGAATAACATAGCGTGGTTTTTCCAGCTGATTAGCGGTTTTAATTGTCCACGAAATCTGATTTGTTTGCGGCACTATTGGATACTCGTGTAACTCCCAACTACGAAACGGAACATGGACAGGTTCGTCTCTTTCGATCATTTTCAAAAGATTCAATCGGAGTGAATCTGAAACCGTCACATAGGGCACTCTCCAGTGTATGCTAGTTATCTTTAGATTAACGGTTGTAGCATCATCACTGTATACAGCGTTTAAATCGGAGGCCGAACGTAAGAGCACTAGTTCCTGTTTTACGTTCATTACAATCCGTTGGTAGTCTTCGAAAAAGCCCATCAACAGCTTCAATGGTACAGAGAGGGAAAAGTTTGAAACGGTAGCCATCCAAACGGCTCCCAACCATCCTGCGTTGCTGAATTTATTCTTCTCACTCTCTCGCAACGACAATAGATTTTTAATGGTACTGGAAATTCCGACATTTCTCGTACGGTCCACTTCGCTACCGGCAAATTCGTATCTAATATCGTCAAATAGAAAGGCTACGGCATTGTTGACCAATTTCACCGTTGCAGCAGTGCCGTCCGCTTTTGTACCGCTCAGTGTTCCTTTTATATGCAATATACTACCAAACGGTGCTGTGATCACGTCCTGTTGATTTATGGGAATACGAATTTCATCGTTATTACCGTACGTTGATGACGCATAAGGTCTGTGCGAATGGTATTCCAGACCACTGATGACGTCATTGTATTCTGCTGCACTATCTATTGCCAGTAGATCCATTTTTCACTTTAAATCCCAAAGCCGAGAGAAAACGTATATTTCTAGCTGTTAACTCTGTCGAGTTTGAACGTACACTGATACTGTTCTTATAACGTTGTCCATTAAATACGAGACCCATTTCTACGTAAATGCAATCGGACAGAAACTGATTCTTCTCTGAAATTTATAGGTACTCCGTTCTGATCTCTAAGGCTTACGGTGATGTTATGAATGGTTTTCACGTTGACTGGTAAATATATTACAGTCGTCGGTATTTCGACAATCTTGTACCCCGGAGCCACTTGTGGGTAAAACTCGTGTATATTGTGTGACTCTTTTCCATTTTGAAATGATCCAGTTACAATATTACACGCAACTCTAATAACATTCACTCTTATAATATCGACGGGCAGCTCAGATTCGTGTCTTAGGTCGGCTGATAAATTCCCATTATTGAAACCGAGTAATTTTCCTATAGATCCGTCTTTAAAATGAATAGTCTTTGAACACTTAAGTTCCGTTTTAAGTGTGTTATTGTTCGGCTTGAGCGAAAATGCAATCTCCGGCGGCAGATGTGATTTTATATATTTTTCAATATCCTCAATTTCGTACGAACCTGTCGGTATGTTAACGGTTACTTCATAATTATCGTTTTGATCTCCACCGAGATACAATTTCTTATTACTTCCCTCTTCGATATTGGGAATGGAATTGTACACAGCAAGATCAATGAGACCGATTTCCCACTCTCCATTGGATAGATCAATCGGTGGAAAGAAATCACACCAAAGTGTAGAACTATTTCCGTTTAAAACAATATTCATGGTAGTAGAAACTTTAAGCACAAATGTCCACAGACGACTGAAGTGTCACTTTGATGTCGCTCGTAATTATAGTGAATATTAGCGTTGGAACCAAAATATCTAGTCAGTTCGAGTGGAGGTCTAAGATTTCCAAAACTATCATAGTATTCTACATTTACACCGCGCTTTTTATAACACACCCAATGTGTACCTTCACCCGTGCTACTATCGAGGTTGACAATGGCGGATTCGTTTTTCAACGGCCCCGTCGGGGGAAGATTATCCCTCATAAAAACACCTCTGAAATACGGTATCCTCACGGCATATTTCTCTAAATCAATATTTGTTAACGGTCTGTTTGGTAATGAATCAATCAAACTTTTTTTTTTATTGATCTTCTTCTTGGTTTTGCCTTTCAGTCCCCTGCCTTTTGAATACGGTTTGAGATACAGACCAGTGCCTTTTGCATATGGTTTGAGATACAGGCCGCTGCCTTTTCGATACGGTTTGAGATACAAACCCCCACCCAACAAGAGACGTTTCCCTCCACCTCCCAATTTGGATTTCGCTTTCATGGCCGTTGTTACAGCCCACGCTGCTGCCCGTTCACCCATAGACGCGTTACCCGATTTGACTTGACTCCAAGCCCGTTCTGCTAAAATTTTATCCGCTTCTCTACGATGCTCCGAATCACTGTATTTGCTGTACGCTATATCGTGCTCTTTACACGCTTCGTCCAGCGGATTGACTCCTTTATCACCTCGGGCTAATCTCTCGGCTAGTTTTGTACCCGGACCGCAATAGTTGTAAGAGGGTAAATGGAGTTCTACAGGCAATAGATCTATAGCCTTGTTTAAAACCTTATCACCAACGCTTAAAATTCCAGAAACGAGACCACGGCCCTTTTTGACCCGTTTTAATGTTGTTCGTCCCTTTGCCATTTCTATACTGAATCAATACTCAAGGGTGCAACGTATTTATGGTGTCGTCGCTGTAAGCGAAAAATTGGTTATAACTTATCGCTTGAACCCCATAGTGATCTCCAGTTCGTTACTCGGTCTTTGGAAACATCCACTTTACTGTATTCTCTCTTAATAACACGAGCGAATTCGATAAGTTCCGATTTACTGTACGCCTTAAAACCATTTTCCAACGCTTTTATAGAGCCGGCCAATTGTGTCACTGTAATTGCATCCGTATCGACATCGCCTTTGGCGACATTACAGATACGTTTCCCCTCGGCGTTAAAACAATCGCCATTTTTCAACAACACATTGTTCCTTATCCACGTCTCCAATTCTCGAATGTATTTTTTCAACTGTCTTAAATCCACTACATCCATATCGTCGACGGCATCGGCTACACTAGTTATCCTCTTATTTTCAGCATTGAAAACCGATTCACCGGATGTCGGTGATTGGTGTAGATGTACGGTATTTTCCATGAGGAAAATCAAAGTGACAGCATCATCGGCGTAGACGGGAGAACCGACACTTGCAATTCGACGATGAAGAAAATAATACCCCATATGGTCGGATACAATACTTTTATTGTCAACGTACATCTTATTGGCGGCGTCCGTCTTACTAGAGGGATACTTTAAATTACAGATTCTAGCGTTACAAGCATCAAAGGCTCCCGCTTCCATCTCATCGCCCTCCTCAACATTTTTCAAGAGAAAATTTTTCCTGGCGTATGCTATGTTGACGGCATCACCGTCGTCTATAGGTTCACCTACATCTTGTATTCGACTCTGTTTAACGGAATAGTCGGTCATAAGTTTAATCGGTATTAAAGATTCGAGATATCCTCTCGTTACAGCGTCATCGGTATCTTTAGTCGGACCCAGACCGCCCAAGGGTATGCCCTTTGTGTGATATTTTTGTGCGACTTTATCAAAGGTTATACACGTCTTATCCACAGTGTCTAGATTTACAGCATCTTTTTCCGTTAGAGGAGCGCCTACATTACGCAAGAGTTTACCCTTTATATCGTAATTACCCTTAGGGGTAAGGTCGTACCCTCTAACTATCGGTTGGGTGGAGGAGGATAAAGCCTTTCTCACCGAATAACGTCCAAACTTGTCGACACTCATCGTATTAATGTTCTTATTTTTGCAATTCCCGCGCCTTTTATAATTCCAGCTTCTTTTAGTTCTTCTATAATAGAAGCTATCTCATTTACATGTCCCGTGTGTCCTGCATCGTGAGATGCCAACAAATGTCTCAGTCTGTCACACAACTCATTCGGATCGTCCCAGTATGAATAACCTCTACCGCTAACTTTTTTAGGTGGAAATAACTGCTCTATAATGTTTCCATATTTCATAGATTTGTTACGATTAACTTGTCCGTTCGGATCGTATAATCTTTTGTGTGCACTGGATCTCACACAGATATCTCTATACGCTCGTAAATCGGCCTCGGTATATATATCATCATCGGGTATACGCTTAAACACCAACTCGTACAATCCTGGCGTCCCTTTATAGTGAACTCCGTCAATTATAATCTCACCATCGTCCGACAACTGAAGAGTCTTGTTACCGATCATCATAGAGTCGGCTCCGATTTTCGGTCCGTAACTGTGATCTATATTCTGACTACCGGCGGTATCTTTAATCATTTTGAGCATATATTTTCGTGCCAGCGGATGTGCGAAAGTACTGTTTACCCATTTTTCAGATTCACTTTGTCCTACAGGTGTGGACAATAGTTCCCTTACACTGGGCTGCGGTCGGTCCGGAGTCTCTGCAATTACTTCGGTATCCATAAAATCAACACTGGGAGTAGCCGGTACTTCCCCCCACTCTTCATTTTTCTCTTCCTCACTCTCGCTGCTCCACTCATCCGCTATTTCTGTCTTTTCATCCAACTCTTCTTCTTCTTCGGGTTTAATTTCTTGTTTCGGCAAAAACACTCCACTCTTCTGCAACTCTTTAATTATCGGTGTGTATTTCTTAGTATACATTCGTTCCTCTTCGACCTCTCCGTACCTCAACTGTCTGTACTTTTTCTTTATAGCCTTGCGCAATCTGGCTATCTCCAGCGTTAGATGCTCTCTCTTCCCAGACATCTTGTAGAATGACGTTTGTTGCAAGTATCAAGCCTTTTGTACCTTAAAAATCTGTTACAATTCGATCAAAACCAATTCTAAATCTTCCATTCTCCGGTTCACTGTCCTTATCTATTACAACGAATCCATGTTTATCTTTCCACGCGGTTGCACAAATGTTTTTAAATGCACTAAACACCATGTCAGTGTTTACGTGATCATTGTAAATGTGTCGTAAATTGAGATCGTCCTGCTTGAAAAGGACCAAGAGATTGGCATTGTCTCGAATCAATTGTTTGGGAATCCTGCTGTACGTCTGTCCTAAGTAGAAGGAATCTATATTATTGTGACGTCCCATGGTGAAATAGTTACGTATATTGTCGTGTTTCTCGCAAGCTATGTCGTCAAATATTATTATCGAATTTGGCTCCGCTTCACTAGGATGGATGACATTTTCGTTGTCCGTGAATGTGTAATAACCAATTTCTTTGGTATTTCCCAGTATAGTTTCCAAAAACTTGTACTTTGGCTGCTGGAGTGATTTAGAAAATACATAGACGTTGGCAAATTTCAGGCCATTTGGATTGAAGAGCAGATTAAATAGCACATTAGTCTTGCCACTGTTTGATGGGCCGCACACTATAGATCGAACTGTGTTTGGTAATAAAGAACTGTGACGGTGCATTGTTGACCCGCCTCCTGCAACAACGTCAAGGTTTCTTACACGTAGTTTTTCCGCTGTGTTTTTTAAACGCATTACGCAACGTTTGTCTAAATACTGTGGAAAACTAACAGTGCTATCCTATTAAATACCTAAACAACAAGCTTGGTTTTATCAATCCAACTGTCGTGTTCCTTGTCAAACCCTAACCACCGCACCAGTACTTTGTTACCCTTTTTGCGTAATACTTTTTCAACAAGATATACGTTGCCGATCCTTGACCTGCTTAATTCTTCGGCATAGAATCCCCCTTTCAGAATGTCACCTTTCGAGTCTTGTAGAATGTACGTTACAGGATTGGTCGGTACAACAGCGTACACGGTAAACACTTCGTTTGTCCAGTTGGGTAGATATCCTTTAGCAAAAGTCTTTTTAAATTTCGATATTCTAACTTTGTCGTCCACTTTAAATCGCGCCAGTGCTTTTGTACTCTTGCGTGCTGTTTTGTCCAGTAACATTTTCTCGTGCTTTTTCAACACTTGAGCGGGTTTCATGCCTATAGTACTATGCACAGTGTTATTGTATGTCTTTACTACGTTTTTCAACAGCTCCAACCACTCGTAACTACCGCGTGCAGTAAATTCACGCCACATTATATTTTTCAAAGTACGGTTCAGACGCTCCACCATAGACGCTTTCTTGTCTGAAAAAGTGGCGTAGTGATTTATATTGTATTTTTTCATTAATCTCTTTACGTGCATATTGAAAAACTCCTTCCCCTGATCGGTCTGAAAGTTATTCATAGGATGTTTTTTCAGTATCGGTTCTAACGCTGTAGATACGTCTAGAGCCGACTTTGTCTTTAGCGGTTCTGCAATCGCAAATTTTGTTAGACAATTTATCATTGTCAGTATATATTTGTAGCCTCGGTTTTCCTTAGCATATGGAATCATTTCCACTAGATCGGCTTGATAAAGGTCGTTAACTCCTTTCAGTGTCACACTACGTGCTTTGAAATTTCTTCGAGCGGGCTTGTGGAGCTCCGCCGCAATGGCTCGCCTTACATCCATTAGGTAAATGAGTGTGTTTACAGATTGGTGGCACTATTTATTTCGTGGAGATACTCTGGTGCAGGTAATCTCGAAATTATCGCTGCTTGTTCCCGCCTCACCGTTGCTTTGGATTAGTCCACCAAAAATTGTCCATAAGAGATCGACAGAGATTTCGGAAGCTTTACGAAAAGCAACGTATCCAGGAGTCTTTGTTTTAAAATTGAGACTAGTAAAAGTAAAGCCCAACAGATCACCATCAGCTGTTCCATTTTTCATTTTGTCCACCAAACATTCAAAGCCTCTTTTTATCCAATCAATTTCCGTGACATTCTCGGGTGGTGGATGAAATTTAAACTGAATCTTAGTCCTTAGAGTACGAAATTTTTTCGCCACCCTACTTTGCGAGGAAACAATGTAAATTGGCTCCATAGTTCTTTTCAAGTAACTCTAACCGTGTGAGTCACCTTGTTTTAACTTTGAGTGGTTGACCGGTGCTACACTCTGGTAGTAGATGGAGTAACATGTGGACACTCTCCTTTCTTAAACAGTTAATCGCGAGTAGTACGCATGCGCAGTAACATTGTTACGCACTGTTGTACAATCCGGCTGACATAGACCAGTCAGAACCTGTCTGTCAAACACACCTGACCTTGGAATGGTAGCCGAAACGAGGTAGTCGAAAGCGACGCGACCCCGCCTTTCTTACCTATATGAATATTGTTGGGGAGAGTAGAGGTCAGGGATTTGGCCCCGGGCTGAGACCGATATGCTGTCACTTCAACGCACACACACACACACACGCTGGGAGGTGGGGGGTTCTCCCAGGGGGAAGCAAAGGCCGGGCATCGGTCGCTAACAGACGCGCTGGGAGGTGGTGGTGGGGGGTTCCCGCAGGGGGGAGCAAAGTCCGCGGGTCGCCAACAGGTATATCGGTTGGATGTTTGGGATGCTAAAAGTATATTTCGGTTGGTAAATCGGTTGCTAAAAGTGTATTTCGGTTGGTAGATCGGTTGCTAAAAGTATATTTTGGTTGGTAAATCGGTTGGTTTTGGTTGGTAAATCGGTTGGTTTTGGTTGGTAAATCGGTTGGTTTTGGTTGGTAAATCGGTTGGTTTTGGTTGGTAAATCGGTTGGTTGTGGTTGGTACATCGGTTGGTAAATCGGTTGGTAATTTCGGTTCGGTTAAATAGTGGCCAGACTAACACCCGTGTGGACTGTGGTAAGCATAGGTTTAGGCAAAAGTAGGAATTAAGTCTAGGTTAACAATGTTTTAACACGATACATAAACACATGTGCTACACCCTGGTAGACAACGGAGGAAACTACGTTTAACACATTATACACATTAAATGTACCTAGGCCGTGGTGGGCAAAAGTAGGAAACTCTAATAGGTTAGGTTAACTATCTTAACACATTATATAAATATATAACACATTATATATATAACACATTATTGTAACAGCTGATTGGCTGTGGATGGGCAAAGGTAGGAAACTTATAGGTTAGGTTAACTATCTTAACACATTATATAATAACACATTAATTGTACCAGCTGATAGGCTGTGGATGGGCAAAAGTAGGAAACTTATAGGTTAACAATCTTAACACATTATATATAACACATTATATATATATATAACACATTATTGTAACAGCTGATAGGCTGTGGTAGGCAAAAGTAGGAAACTTATAGGTTAGGTTAACACAAGCACATTACAATTTGGACACTACTATTTGTTGTCAGAGTAACCTAGAGGTACGACTCAGAACCCATACCGTAAGACGTACGCGAGTTTTTCGCGGTCGCGAAAAACTCGGTACGTCTTACGGTAAGGGGTTCGTGTCCAAACTTCTACGAAATGTTCTGCCGTTCGGTTACAACATGGCGGCTTATATACTGCGTTAAATATCCGACTTGTAATACTATGCACGATAGCTCAGTCGGTAGCGTGTCCGCCTTCAAATCCAAACTTCGCAGGTTCGAATCCCACTGGTATTAAAAAAGTTAAGTGTATGACGTCATGTGTGTATGACGTCATGTGTGTGTCTCGACAACAATACGTCACAGGTGGGGGGACCAATGGTGGAAGGGAAGGCGCCTAAAGGGGAGGGGTGAGAGGGGCCTACAGGGGAGGGGCCTACAGGGGAGGGGCAAGGGGTAGGGGTGGGAGGGGCCTAAAGGGGAGGGGAAGGGACCAAGGGGGAGGGGGAAGGGGGAGGGGCCAAGGGGGAGGGGTAACAATATGGCGTCGGGCAACAAAATGGCGGGCGGGGGGAGGGGAGGGGAGGGGGTAGGGGGGAGGGGAGGGGAGGTGAGGGGAAGGGGGAGGGGAGGGGTGGGGGTACCCCCACCATTTTTGTCCTCAACCGTCCCAATCTCTACTATTATAAAAATTAAATTCACAATTGGTGTGTTCTGCGCAGCTGAATACTAATCAACTCCGTCAATTTCGAGTTAAACCAATTGTTAACGTCACCACCAAGGGAACTAGTTCACCTGACTAGTTTCCCACAATCTACACGGCAAAACCTGCCAACACAACAAACATCCATTCCCCGGCCTTAAACGGCTCTACATCGGCCAATCTCACAATTTTAAATATTGTGCCAATAATGTCGAGCAATTAAAAGTCCGCGGCCACAACAATGGCAATCCGCGACACAACTCCGAACCAACCTCACGTCGGGATTGGTTCGCTTCTGGGAGAACTTAACAATGGACAGCTTATTGTCTAGGAACCAACTAATCCTAGGCAAGCTAGAAATTGTATAAGTACTCATGTTTCAGAGACAAAATCATCACTTGTTAACCTGGACACCTTCCAGTCACGTCTTCATACTACATGCTACAATCTATTCTCTGTTTGTCTACTTGCTGCCAACTCCGTGCCAACTGCCTGTACCAACCTGTTCTCACCCTTACACGTTTTTCTTTACTTCAACACCTCATCTTCACTCCTCACCTTCTCTTCGCTGCACCGACCGACGCCTCTTCAAGAATCGCCCCGTTGCCTCCCGTACGGGAAATTAAAGGGAGAAATCCCGGCAACGGCAGCATCTTGCTCCCCCGCTGTCGCCTCCTGAAAAGGAAATTGTAGGTGCTTTGGCGCCGGCGATAAGTGGGTGGACCTCCATCGCAGAGGCTAGCTCTCGTCCTTCCGCTCCTCTCCTCACTTTAGACCAACTGGTCCTTTTTAGGGCCAGCGACATCTTTAGTCCGCCTACCTTTCTTATAACAACTGGTCCTTTTCAGGGCCAGCGTCACCTGTCGTTTCCATCACACTTTTTGTTCCCGTACCGCAATTCTCATGCCCAAAACCAATCGAGAGCGACGTATCAACCGTCGGAAGGCCAGGAGGCAATCACGATCCAAGCGGATCTCCGCCGAGATCTCCTACTCTTTCCCTCGCTTGATCTATATACCTATTCGTCCTGTCTATCTCCGTAACCCAGCTCCTGGCGATCCTAGAGCCCCGATGTACGTTGTTTTATAAATCACTCCTCGAAAAAACCCAATAACTTGCCACCATTCCGCGACATAAAGCCTCACATCCTTCCCGAATCGAAATTCCTTCCTCTATCGTAATTTACCAGTCGCCTCCCGGCTCGGTTACAACTACCTCACGTTCCCTACACCTCAACTCATCTCCTCACTACCTGACCCTACGTCACAATCACAGTTTAGAGTGGGCCACACCACAGGTTGGATTGAACCAAACAGTTCAGAATTAACCTTATGTTCTGGATAGGGTGCGAATCCACAATCTCATACGCATTTTTTCAATAGACGTTCTTAACCATTGAGCTAGCAGAACTCTTAAGAATAGTTGCTTTAAAAAAAAATATATATTTGAGCTCTTTCTAATAATGCCTCACTTAATACCTTCGCGTATATAATGTGTTCGATATTACACTTTGTAAAACATTCAGTATGGATTGAAGTGAGGATTAAAATAATTGGTGGGGGTATTTATTTATTTATAATACCGCTATTGATAAAATGTCACATATTACTATTTCATACTCCAATAACCTAGGTTGATAAATTGTTTTAGGGTTTTTTATCAGTCCTTCCGCCTGTCACACTGCAATTTCTTGTCTCTCTTTTTTAACATTTTGGTTTAATATCACTTTTAAAATGTGAATTAAATATCAAAAAATAATTAATCTGGGAAGCATCAGATGTTATAAACACTGCTATCTAAATTTTCAAACGATGTACTGCAACGATGGTTTTATGTTCGATTATAATGAAAAATAAAAGTATACACTATTTTTATAATTAGTTGATAACCATAATTAAATGGCATTAAAGGAAATTTTAAATAATCGTTCATACTAATCTTGCACAAAACGTTAAGACTATTTTCAACTGTATATAAATCTAGTAAAATAAATATGTCAAATTATCCGATCGGTTTATTAAATCTTGGCTATGATTTTCCTTGAGGGAGATCAAGATAGTTGGAACTTCTATCAGAAAGTTACAAATTTTGTCTCAAATCAATTGATTGTCTTCTAACGTTTATCATTTTATTTATATCTAAAAACTTTTATTTAATGTATTTTTACAAGCGATTTTAAATAAAATAATAGTTATGTTTTTCTTTTCCCGTAAATAGATCTTCTGTGAAGTTTATGTATTCTTTATAATATATAATACAGAATATTGGGAATTTGAAAGAAGAAAATAAAAGCTTCGTCAATAAATTGAACGTTGTTAAGGTGGTTGAGAAATAGAGAACCCCTCTATTCAAATATTTAAATACTCTTGAAGTGTTTCGGAATTCCACTGAGCGGTTGGGGTATCGATGTATGGATGAACTTTTTGGGTTTAGACCGATTTGGATAAGTGAAAAGGAAATATTTGCTATATTGAAGAATAGAGGCATTGTAGGAATGTTTGTTTTATGGTAGTTTGGTTTATGTAATAATTTGTTTGAAGGGTGATTTTAATTTTTCCACGTATTAGAGAAAGTTGTGTTGACTAGAAAAATTATTGTTTATGTTTTTTTTTTATAAGTAGATGCTATTCAGGGTCTCTTAAACGGATTGAGAAAGAAAGACTTAACACAGAGTATTTGTTCCATCACAAAATATTACATTAATCATGTAAAACATAGAGATAGATCGCTTTTGTTCCTGAGGGGGGGGGACTTGTCAAAGTTTACACCAAATATTGTCTACGTTTGGAAATGAACGTAGTTTGTTATTACAAATTTAACTTAGAGAATGGGACTTTGATTTTACTTCTTTTTAAAAATAATTTCGTTTTTGTAGCTCAAAAAATTCAATAGAAATAAAAATAGTTATTAGAACAAAAATGAGATGTGATCGATGTTGACAAGTTTATTCAGTGAGTTGTATAGAGTCAAACTTACATACGTCTCGTTAAACAATTATTACCTCTTTCAGGGGCTCACAATAGTATGCAGGGATGTAACACGCTCTAGGAATCCTAATTAGACCTATACCAATTAGTTTTAGGATTATTCATGTAGTCTTAGTTTAAATCTTTCATATTTTCTACCAAATCTTCCTTGACCACCTTTTGCTCTTTTCCGACTCTGACGTTATAAGAGTACTCAAGGGACAGGAGTTTTTATTAAATGTACTTTCCCCCCATACTTTATATGGCGATGATGAAAGGTTTTTCACCTTAATAAATAAAACAATTAGCTATGAGTATACAGTAAAAA